>JANAVB010034420.1:10702315-10819815 GCA_029216955.1 Iris pallida
GATTTCTATGAAAAACCTACCGATACGGCGTGCGCCCCGACAAACCGGACGACGTGGTCATGCATTATACGCATCAAAAGACGCGTATGGATGTTGCCGACGTGTGGGAACTGATAGAAACCGATTTTGTTGCATGTGCGCGACAAAATCAGTACGTATCCGTCAAGATACCCCCTATCGACCCTTTGCAAATTAAGCTATAACTTTGTGTACAGTTGTCGGTTCGAGACGACACTTGTGCTAACAGGACCGAATCATTTTTCTGGTCCTGTGCACCAAGTTTGGTCTGAATCTGAGAAGGTCGACCGGAACGCCTATTTGGCGAGCCTACGACCCGATCCAATGGGCGAAATTGTGCACGGCCCGTCGGAATTCAACTTTGGACATACGGTTGGGTTCATTTCCTCAAACTGTACCCGTAGACATGTAGTTTGACGACTTTAGAGATAATAGATACTTGCACACATTTTGGTGCAAAATGGGTCCAACGGCGAACATCTTTTTGACCCAAAATTATGATTTTGCTCCTGTTCCAGAATTGGACTTTTGTACAGTGTTTCCTAGATATATCTTTTACACTGGGAATGTTCTTGATGTTTGTTTCAGCATCCGGAGCCGTTCGTGGATTTTGAGTTTTCATTGCCGATGTACTTGATTGTTGGATTGTCATTTCAGCACTGCCAGGCAAGATACCTTGCCACATTACTCTGTGATTTACTTATTCTTATTTTCAGTTATTTATATTCAGCATTACTTATCTGTTGTTAGTATTATATCATTGTACGTCCAAGTCACACTTGGGTGCAAGCAACCCTATGGGTCGTTTTACTTGTTTTTGTTATTTCTCTTGCATTAACTTAGCCTAGTGACCACCCATTGATGATGAGGTATTGGTATATCTCATACGGCCTTGACACTTGCTTTATCACGTGTTGTGAGTCATATGTAGGACACATACTCGCGTAGTCGGCTAGCCACCGATACGTCTGAGACGTGCGACGGAAAGGAGTAATTGCCAATAGACTTGCATATTAGTAGACTTGACAGTTACTAGAGTTTCATATTAGTCATGGAGATGACGATACTAGGCATTGGGTGGGGAGAACAATACCTGGCGTTTGGACTTCTTTTACACTTTTCTTGTAACCCAGTAGCTCCGCTGGAGATACGGGTATGATTATCCACTCAGGTTGGCCAGTGACGTTCTTGAATGTTATGCGCTTGGTAACTGGTGCCCAAGAGGGGACTATACCGGATCCTATTATCAGTCAGGGCTCATGCGTCGAAGGATTGTATCTCAACTGCATATTCACAGTAGAATGGTTAGGAACCCTATTACATGCATTCCCTCTTACTCTCTATTATATATCACAGTTTATATGGCATGGTATTTTCTTGTATCTTGTTACGTCCCTCTGAGGACCTGGTTATCTCTCCAGGTTTAGACGATTTTCCGCAGGAGTACGGAGCGGCACTGGTTCCTTCATACATTGATGATGAGGCACCTCCTGCTGAGTTCTAGTCTATTTATTTATTGAGACATTTAGTGGACATTTTTTATATCTCTTTTCTTTCTATTTTGCCGAGGTTGGACTCCGATCATTGAGACTATTTTTCATAGCTGTTTGGAGTGGGTATGTCCACCCGGCTATCTCTTTGATACACTCATTTATTATTTGGACTCTATTATTTTATGTGTTGAGCTGTGATGAGATTAGATGATTATATTTTGGCCTATGATTATTTTATATTTACCACTTATGTACGAATACGAGGATTCCATACATTGGAGTATTCTTCGTATATGTGCAACTGACATGTCTACGTACTCGGTCCTATGTATTTTGGGACTGGGGTATTACATGTTTTTGTGGTGGCCCATGCAGGTCTGAAATTATTTTTGGGTTACATGACTGTGCCCAACAAGCCTGCATATAAAAATATGAATAGTATCTCATCCAGAACTATTACCTCCTTTGACTTCCAAGCTTTTCAAATTTCCTTTGACTACTTGAATTACCTCATATCTAACCTTTCCTAATATCATCCTACTTTCTTCATGCCAATAATATGAATCTAAGAAGCGGACGCATTTCTGCCTTGGCCCTCATATCTGGTGACGAGGCTACCCCGGAGGGACAGAATCATCCGATGACTCCAGTGACATCGTACCAGCCCGGACAGTCGCAGCCTATTACGACTCCGACGACGGCGCACCCAGAGATCGAAGCGCCCCCAGTCATCCAGGCTGAGCAAACCACTACTGTGCCACCAGAAGGAAATATACAACTACCTCCACCACCACCATTCCCTCAGCAGTTTGTACCACAGTCAGGCCCTTAGATGCCTCCACCACCGACTGATGGGAGCCCTACTTCCTAGTTCATGCATGCCATGATGCAGGCTCAGTGGCAACAGACTGAGCTGATGAGACAGAGTATGATGGCAGCATTGGCTAGGCCTCCACCTCCTCCTCCGGCACCGATACCAGCACCAGCACCAGCACCGGCTCTGCATCCTTATGAAGGCTCTATCAAGAACTTCACAGACATGAACCCCAAGACCTTCAGAGGAACGGAGAAGCCACTAGAGGTATCTCAATGGCTTATTAGCACAGAGAAGTTACTGAAGGCATCCCAGTTACCAGCCCGAGATTGGATGACAGCAGTGGACCTACTATTAGAAAATAATGCTCACCACTGGTGGAAGGCAGAAGAGAGATGATTAGGCCATGGGATCACCTGGAAGCAGTTCTATGATTCATTTTTTGAGAGATTCTTCCCTATTCATGTTTGAGACGGTCTATACGACCAGTTCCTTCATCTGAAGCAAGAAAATATGGCAGTCGATCAGTACGACTCAGAGTTCAATCGCCTGAGTAGATTTGGTGTGAGACTGATCCCAACAGAGTTAGAGAAGGCAAGGAGATTCCATCAGGGGCTTGCACCAGAGCTCAAGTCTTATACGACTACACAGTCTCGAGTCTCCCACTCAGCTGTCTTAGAGGAAGCTCGTGCTCCAGAGATTCTTTACGAGGAGCAATAGCGGACATCGAGACGTCATACACCAGCAGTTGCATCGGCTAGAGCTACCCAGGATAGACCCATCAGGAGTCCCACAAGACAGTACCAGCAGAGGACTACACCCTACCAGAAGCCCACTTTTAACTTCTGTGGAAAGCTAGGTCATATCAGGAATGACTGTTGACTTCGCTTGGGATTATGTATGAGACGTGGATCGGGACAGCACATGGCCAGAGATTGCCCCGAGCAGCAGGCACTAGTACATGCACATCAGGCCTTGAGGCCTACGGCCCCAGCACTTCTAGTACCACGGCCTGCAACAGGAGCACCTTGCCCACCATTGCCTCCTCAAGGCGTACAATACAATAAGGCCAGAGCTCAGGGCCCGGGACAGAATTATGGGCAGGCATTCTCGCTTGCCGTTGAGGACATAGAGACAGAGGCAGAGGTCATGGCATGTATGGTTTTAGTTACTTCATTTCCTGCCATTATTTTGTTTGACACTAAAGCCACTCATTCATTCATAGCCACTAGTTTTGCCACTAGACACAACATTCCCATCATACCCTTATCTAAGAATATTAGAATCCTCACTGGAGGAGTTGTACCTATTAGTGGTGTTTGTAGGCTTGTCCTGTAGTGATATGTGGTAGAGAGATGAGAGCATGACTCCTTGTATTTTCTATGCCTACGTTCGATGTGGTTCTCGGAATGGACTGGTTGAGCCAATATTTTGCTCTGATAGACTGCCATAGGGGCAGTATCGTCTTTAGGCCACAGAATGAGATGGAGTTTGAGTTCACCAAAGAAGAAAGAGAGAGGTGTGATGCACCCACATTGGGGACTCACATGATGATGCAGGACACCCCTCAGCATCCTGTCATCACAGAGTTCGAAGATGTATTTCCCGAAAATTGCCGGGACTACCACCTGACCGAGACATCGAGTTTTCTATTGAGCTTGTTCCGGGAGCCGAGCCTATTTCATCTCGAGTTTATCAACTAGTACCCAAGGAGTTGGTAGAGATAAAGACGCAGATAGACGACTTATTGGAGAAAGGCTTTATTCGTGCCAGTGCGTCACCATAGGGAGCACCTATTCTTTTTGTGCCTAAGAAAATGGGACAGCGCGCATGTGCATTGACTACAGAGCTTTGAATGCAGTGACGGTGAAGAATAAGTACCCCTTGCCGCGTATTGATGATCTATTCGATCAACTGAGTGGAGCAAGAGTATTCTCCAAGATCTACTTATGATCGAGCTATCACCAACTGAAGGTTTGGAAGGAAGATATTCTGAAGACGGCATTTTAATCAAGGTATGGACACTACGAGTTCTTGGTCATGCCTTTCGGTTTGACCAATGCTCCCGCGGTCTTCATAAACTTAATGAACAAGATCTTTCACCAGTACTTGGAAAAATTTGTAGTCATCTTTATAGATGATATCTTGATTTACTCCATGAGTCAAAAGGAGCATGAGCAGCATCTATGGATTGTTTTGGGGACATTGAGGAACGAGCAACTTTTTGTGAAGCATAGCAAGTGTGAATTCTTTCTCAATGAGGTATCATTTCTTGGACATATTGTTACTGGAGACGGCATATAGGTAGATCCTGAGAAGATCACAGCAGTCAAGGCATGGCCCGCTCCCACATGCTGAGGTGAGAATTTTCCTCGGACTTGCGGGTTACAACCGAAGATTCGTAGAAGATTTCTCTCGAATAGCGGGGCCTAGGACTCGATTAACTTGCAAGGACACAGACCAGTGTCAAGCCACTATTGACGAGTTGAAGAAGCGCTTGACCATGACACCTATCTTGACACTACCATCAGGTCCGGAAGGATTTGTGATATATATACAGTAATGCATCCGGGAAGGGATTAAGATGCGTATTGATGCAGCATGGTCACGTAGTAGCATATGCATTGAGATAGTTGAGGGCGCACGAGAAGAATTATCCAACCCATGATCTAGAACTCGCAGCGGTTATCTTTGCTTTGAAGCTATGGAGACACTACTTGTACGACGAGAAGGTAGATATCTACACTGATTATAAGAGCCTCAAGTACGTGTTCACAGAAAAAGAGTTGAATATGCGACAACGACGTTGGTTGGAGTTGATGAAAGATTATGAGATCGAGCTATATTATCATCCGGGCAAGGCTAATGTTGTGGGAGACACATTAAGTCGTAAGCCCATGGCTCACTTCTTGACCACACAGCGGGAGTTGATTGGAGACTTGCAGCAGCTTGGTATTAAAGTAGTATTGCCTGGAGAGGATGGTGTATTAGCCAACCTCTAAGTACAATCATCGCTGGTAGAGAGGATCAAAGCATCATTACCCACGGATGCTAGATTTCTACGACTTCGAGAGAGGACTGAAGTAAGAGAGCAGACAGGATTGAGGATTCATCCCGATGGGACATTATGATGTGGTAATCGTATTTATGTTCCTAATGGAGAGCTACGGTAGGAGTTGATGGCGGAAGCACACAGTTCGACTTACTCTATTCATCCCGGAGGAACTAAGATGTACCGGGACTTACGGCAGTATTATTGGCACGGAATGAAGCAGGAAATAGCTCGTTTCATAGCCAAGTGTTTAGTATGCCAACAAGTAAAGGCCGAGCACCAGAGGACGGCCGAATTATTGTAGCCGCTACCCATTCCCAAGTGGAAGTGGAGCACATTACGATGGACTTTATTATAGGATTTCCTCGAAGTTCTAGTGGACGAGATGCGTTATGGGTGATTGTTGATAGGCTTACCAAATCAGCCCATTTCTTACCTTTTAGAGTGGGTCAGTCCACAGAAGTTTTGGCGGATATGTATATGAAGCAAATAGTAAAGCTCTATGGTATACCAGTTAGCATCGTGTTGGACCGTGACTCAAGGTTCACCTAACACTTTTGGAGGAGTATGTAGGACAGTTTGGGTACGTGTTTGAAGTTCAGCACGGCGTACCATCCGCAGACAGACAGCCAGTCATAGCGTACTATTTAGATGCTAGAGGATATGTTGAAAGCGTGTATGCTTGACTTTGGCGGATCTTGGGAAGACCATCTTCATCTTGTAGAGTTTTCCTACAACAACAGCTATCAAACGAGCATCAAGATGGCTCCGTTTGAAGCGTTGTATGGTAGGAAGTGTCGATCTTCTGTCTGTTGGAGCGACATACGAGAGAGACAAATATTGGGTCCCGAGTTGGTTTTGAGCATAGTGGAGAAAGTGAAGAAGATACAGGACCACTTACGAGCAGCACAGGATCGTCAGAAGCAGTGGACAGATAATCGTCGTCGACCCTTGGAGTTCAAGGAAGGTGACCATGTTTTCTTAAAAATATCCCCCACTAGAGGCACGATTCGATTCGGAGGACATAGAAAATTGAGTCCAAGATACATCGGCCCTTTCGATGTTTTAGAACGTGTTGGAGAGGTTGCCTAAAGATTGGCATTGTCGTCGTCATTAGAGGGAGTGTATGACATGTTTCATGTATCGCAGCTGAGGCGATACGTGGCAGATAATAGTCACGTGCTCGATCACTCCGAGATCACTGTTGGACCGAGCTTGTCATACCAAGAGCAACCGGTATGTATCCTTGATCGTCGAGTGAAGGTGCTACAGAATCAATCTATACCATTGGTTCACGTGGCATGGAAGCATCACTCGCCAGGAGAGTCAACTTGGGAGCGCGAGGACGACATCCGAAATCGTTATCCGCATTTGTTCGAAAACTAAGGTATGACTCTCAGTTGTTAGCTCCTCTAATTTCGTATTGCATTGCATGCCACCCCCGACGTTAGTTTAATTTCGAGAACAAAATTTCTTTAAGTTGGGTAGGATGTAAACTCCCTACATTTTATACATGTAATTATTAGATTTATTATATCAATTTTAGGATTTTGGAGAATTTTATATGAAGATGATATATAGGAGTACATATATTATATGGTATTGTTTGCCATTGATTATAAAAGAACAGAACAGTTTTATGGGAGGACTGGACTTTTACTTCACAACACAAACTCGCTCGTACAAAGAAAGCCTAGGGATGAAAATCTAGGTACAACAATCTAAGTACAATTGTTTAGTTTTTCTGGGGGTGACGGTAGAGGCTCGGGAGAGTGCTATCAACTCTGCCTTACTCCTTGGACGATCGGACGTAGCCTTGGCTCTGATGAAGAAATGCTCTCGGGATGTGTGGGGAGATTCTTCTATGCGCCGCCGCTGCTCTCTGTGCTTTTCTCCGTCCCTCTGTGTCTCTTTTGCAAGGGAATGACATCTTGCTATTTATAGGAGTGGGGTGTGATAAGTAGGGTTTGCAATGATTGCTCCTTGAACAGTAGGCGGTTACAATTTGTCTTGATCTTGTTTGTTGGAAATTAATCTGGGCCGTTAATATTGATTGTAACAAATCTGGACAGTTAATGTTGATTGTACCAAATCTGTATGGGCAGTTAATATTGATTGCAACAAATCTGCATGGGCAGTTAATGTTGATTGCAACAAATCTGCATTGTGATGATTTATTGATATCAGCAAATCCGAGTGAATAAATCTTGGTCAATCTCCTGCCACGTGTCCCAACTGCCTATTATGTCAATTGCTATAAATCTAGATTGTTGGGATTTGATCAACTCCTGCCACGTGTCCCAACTGCTGCGAGCCGTATGGAGGACTGTCATAGTTGGGCCTCATGAGTGTGGCCTCGTGTCAGAGCCGCATGGAAGTCCTTTAATCTGAGCCGCATGAAAGTCCTTATAACTGAGCCGCATGAAGGTGGCAACCGCATGAGGGTGGCAGTCGCATGTAGGTGGCAACCGTATGAGGGTGGCAGCCGCATGAGAGTGGCAGCCGCACAAGGGTGACAGCCGCATGAGGGTGGCAGCCGCATGGAGATGGCAGCCGCATGAGGGTGGCAGCCGCATGAGAGTAGCAGCCGCATGAGGGTGGCTGCCGCATGAGGGTGGCAGCCGCATGGAGATGGCAGCCGCATGAGAGTGGCAGCCGCATTAAAGTAGGTAGCCGTATAGTGAGCTTCGGAATTGGTGGATCGTGCCAGCTATAAAGATTTCCTTCGTTTCCCTAGGAGCACGCCATTATGTCAGAGTCATCATTGTAGCTTTATGTCAGAGTTGTCAATTCACCTTTATGTCAGAGCTGCCGTGTTGCATCAGAGCATTTGAGTAATGTCTTATTTGGCTCACTATGCGGCTACCTACTTTAATGCTGCTGCCACTCTCATGCGGCTGCCATCTCCATGTGGTTGCCGTATGAGGGTGGCAGCCGCATGGAGATGGCAGCCGCATGAGAGTGGCAGCCGCATTAAAGTAGGTAGCCGCATAGTGAGCCAAATAAGACATTACTCAAATGTTCACAAAATTCCTCGACATCGTCAACCCACTATCTTCTCTTGGAAAAGATTATTCCAACCATGAGAAGATACGCAAAGTGCTACGAGGATTGCCGAAGGTTTGGAACCCCAAAGTCACGACGATCATCGAAGGCAATGATCTCACGACAATGTCACGAGAAACGTTGATGGGAAAGTTGATGACGCATGTGCTCGATCTAAAAGACTTCAAAGAAATAGCTCCAAAAGAGAAGGAGATTGCATTGAGAGCTCATCGCCGAAGAACCAGCTCAGAAGACACTGATGACGACGACTCCGAAGGTGACGATCAAGCTCTCTTAGTTCGAAACTTCAAAAAGTTCCTACGCTTCAACAAAAAGAAGAGAACAAAGAGACGATGAGGAAGAACCCACCTGCTTCGGATGCAAAAAGACGGGACATGTCAAGAAAGATCGTCCCTTAGCAAAGAAGGAAAACAGATACGAGAAGCCATACAAGAAGCCAACTACAAGGAAGTATGCCAATACTAGCATCTGGCATAAAAGCGAGGCTAGTGATTCTGACGTGGAAGAAGACTTACCATAAAGCACGGCTAACGTCTGTCTAATGGCGACTTCAGAAAAGGTAAAAGATTTTTTTGATGATTTCTCATTTGATGAACTTGGTGATACTTTTGGTGATCTACTTGAGGATCACAAAAAGGTAATCAATAAATATAAACATGCAAAGGATAAGATCAAGGACTACGAAATCGAGATCCATAGACTTTTATGTTTACTAGAAGATGTTTGAAACACTACACCCACGAAAAATACTGAAGAGGTATCTAAGCTTAAATTAAGCTTACACGATGCTGAATCAATAATTGAGAAACAAACACTTGAGATCACAGCTTTAAACAAAGAACTTGCTGAAGAGAAAAACAAGTTCAAAATTGCTACAGGTAGAATACACGGTCTTACTGCTAAATGTAATGAGTTGAATGCTGTCTCTAAGAAATTAGAGATTAAACTGGGCAAACAGGTTGTACAACCGCAAGTTCAGTCTCATAGTCACAACACGTACAAACACATGCCAACTCAACACAAAAAGGCACGTCACCACAAGAACACTCATCCATATACTAAATAAAATTATGCTTTCATGTATACCTATTCACATGCAGCACGTAAGACACATACACGTAATCATTATCATCATCATGCTGCTGCACACAATCACTATAATCATTATAGTTACCATGCTACTGCACACAGTCACTATGATCATTATAGTTACCCTGCTGCTGCACACAGTCACCATACTCACACTACTGCTGTACGTAGCTATCATCACCCTACTTATAGACATCACTATCAACATGCTCCTAGTATAAACATGCATGCTAGATGTACATATTGTAACCTATATGGACATATTTCTCCACAATGCAGGACTAGGAGATTAGTTGATAGAAATATATATGCATGGGTACCAAAATCTAACCTCTCAGGACCCAAAAGAATCTGGGTACCAAAGGTCTCATCTATTCTTGGTGTAGGTGGACCTTCCCTCCTCAACTAGAAGCAAGTAGATTCTCGATAGTGGGTGCTCGCGCCATATGATTGGAAATACAAATCTATTCACAACACTATCGATGAAAAAAGAAGGATATATTTCCTTCGGCAATAACCTTAAAGGCTACATCATAGGTAACGATACAATTGGTTATCCTCCCTCTCCTGGCATTAACGATGTCTGTTTAGTGATCGAGTTAAAGCATAACTTGCTCAGCATTAGTCATCTTGTTGATCACGGTTATGATATTAACTTCGGAAAAACTAAATGCTTTATCTATGATCGATCAACTGGAGACTTCGCTTTTGAGGGGATAAAGGAAGATAACATTTATATTTTCTATCTAGTGATACTAACAGTACAGGAAGATGCCTTTACGCTCACAAAGACGAAAAGCTCCTATGGCATCAGCGTCTTGGTTATGCCAATATGGATACTATATCCATATTATCCACCAAAATGCTAGTCAGAGGACTGCCAGATATCACATTCAAGAAAGATACGGTATGTGCTGAATGTGAAAAGAATAAGGCTACCAAATCTTCCTTTAAAACCATAAACACTGTAAGTACTACCCGACCTTTGCAATTACTTCATATAGACTTATTTGGTCCTAGTAGAGTAGCCAGTATTGGCGGAAAACTCTATGCTTTTGTTATTGTAGATGATTTTTCAAGATTTACATGGGTTTTCTTTCTTACAAACAAAAGTGATACAATTTCTATTTTCAAAGTATTTGCTAAAAAGGTCCAAACCAAAAAAGGCTACATGATTACTCGTATCCGAAGTGATCATAGTAGCGAATTCAAAAATTCTGATTTTGAAAAATTTTGTGATTCAAATGGTTCTAGTCATAAATTTTTGTGTCCAAGAACTCCTCAATAAAATGGTGTTGTAGAGCGGAAGAATAGAACTCTTGGCGATATGGCTAGAGTTATGCTAAATCAATTCTCTCTTCCGAAATACTTTTGGGCAGAAGCTGTCAGCACAGCGTGCTTTGTTTTGAATAGGGTATTGATTCAACCCATTTCGAAGAAGACACCCTATGAGCTTTGGTTTGGTAGGACTCCTAATGTTTCTTATTTTAGAATGTTTGGTTGTCGCTGCTTTATCCTGAATACCAAAGACAACTTAGGCAAATTTGATGCCAAAGCTGACGAAGGTATTCTTCTTGGCTATGCGGCCAAGAGTAAGGGATATAGAGTGTTCAACAAACGCTCCATTATTGTTGAAGAGTCTACTAATATAACTTTTGATGAGGACAATAGTACAGCTGTTATTCCCGATGACGATTATGAACCATCTACTTCGACATCTATAAATGCAACCTCTGAAACCAGCTCTCCGAAGAAATTACCAAAGAAGTTCCAATTTACTCCCTCTCATCCAAAGGACTTGGTAATTGGTAAAATATCAAAAGGGGTAACTACTCGATCCTCTATAAGAGACACAATAGCTAGCACTGCATTCATTTCTCAAATAGAACCAAAAAATTTTTAGAAGCTTTCAATGATGAATTTTGGATTTCTGCTATGCAAGAAGAACTCAACCAATTTGAAAGAAGCCAAGTTTGGGAACTTGTTTCTAAACCTACTGGCCACTCCATAATTGGCACTAAATGGGTTTTTCGTAACAAAGTAAACGAGGATAGTTCAGTCACTCGCAATAAAGCTCATCTCGTAGCCCAAGGATACAATCAAGAGGAGGGCATCGATTATGATGAGACGTATGCTCCTGTTGCCCGACTAGAATCCATTCGGATGATTTGCGCATTTGCAAATTTTCAAAACTTTAAACTTTTCCAAATGGATGTGAAAAGTGCTTTTCTAAACGGTTTTATCAAGGAAGAGGTGTTTGTCAAACAACCAACTGGTTTCGAAAATCACAAAATTTCCAACCACGTTTTAAACTTAGAAAAACTCTCTATGGCCTCAAACAAGCTCCCCGAGCTTGGTATGATCGTCTGTGTACTTTCTTACTAGATAAAGGTTTTTCAATAAGGAAAGTCGACACTACACTGTTTATCAAATCTCTTGATGACACAATTCTTTTAGTGCAAATATATGTTGATGATATTATTTTTGGGTCTACTAATGAGGGTCTATGCAAGAAATTTGTCAAGTGTATGCAGAATGAGTTCGAGATGAGCATGATGGAGGAGCTCAACTACTTCCTTGGATTGCAAATCAAACAACTCTCGTAAGGCGTCTTCATCATTCAATCGAAATATGTCAAGGATATGCTGAAGAAGTTTGAGCTTGACAGCATCAAACCGATCAGCACCCCTATGGCCACTACCACAAAGCTGAAACCTGATGAAAGTGGCAAACCGATCAATCAACGTAAGTATTAAGGTATGATTGGTAGTTTATTATATTTAACTGCTAATCTCCCCGATATTATGTTCAGTATTTGCTTATGTGTTAGATACCAAGCCAATCCTAAGGAATCACACATGACCATAGTTAAGCGTATCTTTAGATACCTTAAAGGAACTATTACGGTAGGCTTCTGGTATCCTAAAACCACTTCCTTTGACTTAATCAGATATTTCGATGCTGATTTTGCGGGATGCAAAGTCGACCGTAAGAGTACCAGCGGCACATGTCATTTGCTTTGAAGGGCATTAGTCTCATGGTTTAGCAAGAAGCAGAACTCTTTCGCACTATCCACAACAGAAGCTGAATACATCGCAGCTGGTCGTTGTTGTGCACAGATTTTGTGGATGCGGCAAACCCTTGAAGACTACAACTTATGTTTCAAGCACATACCTATTTTCTGCGATAACACTAGTGCCATTAATCTAACCAAGAACCATGTTTGTCACACACGTACTAAACAGATAGAGATTAGACATCACTTTTAGCGTGATCATCAACAACAAGGCACGATTAATTTAGAATTCATAGACAATGAACATCAGCTAGTAGACTTCTATACCAAACCACTGGCCGAAGAGCGCTTCAACTTTCTTTGTCGTGAATTAGGAATTTTGGATGAAATGGTCATTAAATAAATTGGCCTGCGTAAATACCGATTATGACATATATCTTTATGGTGACTTTGCTATGGGTACAAGCCGAAAGGGTCCTTTTGACAACAAGGCGTAAAAGCCTAAGCGACATGGTGCACTAGTCTTCGGACTACCGCTAGCTGGGATCCGGCCCCTACAGCTAACCCATGGCAGTCTCATCGTAATGGTCGTTGTCATAAATCTTTATTTATTATATGGTTTAATTTTATTTATGACTTAGTTAATTCAAACTTTCAAAATTCTATTCATTTTCCACCAACACTTAGCCATTTTTTAACCTTTACTGTGTTCTGTGCCCATGGAGGCAGAGTTCGGGCTGAACTCTTCCCCACACAGAGTTTGGGCCGAACTCTGCCCCACACAGAGTTCAGGCCGAACTCTGTATCCTTGGTCACAGAACCTTCAATACTTCTCAGCTACTCATTGTTTTGATCCGACGGTCCAGATTTAACCCGCTTGGCTGCTCCTAAACACCTTAAACCCGAGAGACAACCCTCTCTCTTCATTTTGTTTTTCTTCCACCTTCCTCCAAACACAAATTTCTCAAACCCAACCCTAGAAACTCCACTTTTAGGGCTCTTTTTCTTCCCAAACTCAAGATCTCAAGCTTTTGGGAAGATCTCTTCCATTTTTTCTCATTTGTGTGAGGTATAATTTCATATTCTTCTCTATTTTCTTTCAATTTTTCAAATTCTCTACGGCTCCAAGACTTTTTGGAAGAGGCAAGAGAAGAAGGAGTGAAGGTGTATCATCTTCCAATCCTCCTCCTCCTCTTGCTCCTCCAATTCATCCACTTTTTAATCCACCACCACCTCATGACCCAACACATTCAATGAACAAATTTTTGTATCATTGGAGGCTTCCAATGAATGGTTTACCAATTTCCGTTCACAGAGTGTGTATGCGGGTCATTCGATCAATTTTACTATATTTTTGGCTTATGATTCATTGTTCCATGATCTTTGTTTAGATGAGTTAGTTTCTACATCATCTATTATCTATTTGAATGCCATCCAGATATTTTATTGTAATCTAACCTTTGACGACACACGAACCTATTCTCGTGTTGCCGGTATCTATATTACTTTTGATGATTTTGAGCTTGCGGAATATCTCGAGATCCCGGAACCCAATTCTTGGGAGAAACTTGTCGACGCACGCAAGTTTCAATTTCCTGATGGATCGTCCCTTGAATGTTTCAAGGATGATTTGTGTACTCCCAACACTCGTCCACGCAAGTTAAAGGCTAAATATCTTAACCCGTATTTTTATGAACTTCATCGTATCATTTTCTCTACGATCTTGCCCAAAGCAAGATCGACCGATGAAGTATCTTATATTGAGATCTCTGCACTTTATCATCTTCACTTCCATGTCCCTTTTAACTTTTCACGCACTATGATGGACTGGATGATTAGTGCACGGAAGAGACTTCGATCATTGGTCCACGCCCTATATTTGCCGATAATTTTTCGTACATTTTATATTCCCCTTGATGAGTGCCAGTTCCATCTTGCCCCTGCCTATATGTCTAAGGCACGACGGCTTCTAGCAGCTGTTGAGTCTCCTGCTGAGTCAGAGCATTCCGAGTCTGATGCTCAGGCTGATCCTCCTGCTCTTAGCCAACCTTCCCCCGAGGCACCTACTACTCTTGAGTCCATACAGACCATGTTGCGTGATCGTTGGACACAGATGGACTATCGCACCACCTTACAGATGTCGGCCATCAGCAATACTCTGCATGACATCCAGTACTTCTTGGCTTCTTATCCTACGGTGTCTTACCCCATTGTACGGGACCCTTCTCATGAAGGTTACCGTATCAACGACACCTGGGTCAGGAGATATTTGGATCCAAATGCAGCATTTGTTGATCCTCGTCGCTCTACCAGTGACCCATCCGACTATGTTGGACCTTCCCATGCTCTGTGACGGCCGTGGTACATTTTATGATGCTGGTGATGCTTAGAATTTCTTTTGTTTATGCACTTTGTTATTTTCATTCAGTGATTATGTAGTTGAACTCTTTACTTGGTACTACTTTATGCTTATATGACTTCTATTTGGATTATTTTGCTAGTTATCTCTTACGTTAGACTTGAGCATTGGTTGTGTGATTGTATATTTTCTCCATGGTTATTATTTATGGGGGAGCTTCTATTTCATTTTGCTAAATGTCAAAGGGGGAGAATATGTGATATTTACTTAACCATTTTGGATAAATACTTGTGTGCTATATATTATTTGGACTAGTACGTGTATCAGGACTTCTCTATTTACGGGGGAGCCAAAATATCCATCTACGGGGGAGCTATATATGTGTCCAGGTATGAATGTTGCGACACGCAAATATCGTAATTTTGTCAATTATCAAAATGGGAGAGATTGTTGACCCAAACTGGATCACAGTCAACCTAATCTTGATAATTAACAAATCGATATTTGACATGATGCAACTCGACACATAAATCGTCATCGAAGCTACAAATCAGACGACTAACACATATCAAGTCACACAATCATCATCGATGACTGCTCGACGAATACTGCTGGAGCTTGTCATCGGAAGTCTGTAATTTTTATACTTTTATTGAGTCTAGACTATTGTACGTTGAGTCGCACTGAGTACCTCAACCATAGACTAGATAACCAAAAAGCCACAAAAGCAAAAATCCAATCTGCCAAAGCCCAATAGCCCAATGAGCATTCTGTCTCCAAGGAGGCAGAGTTCGGGCCGAACTCTGTCTCCTAATTTCTAGGAGCTAATTTTTAGGGATTTCTCATTGCAAGTTATCCAACGGCCATAATTAATTTTGGACAGAGTTCTGGCCGAACTCGGCCTCCCAGAACTAGTATATATAGGCACCCTTTTCTCCTATTTTAAATCATCCAATCTTCTCATCTCTTGTCTCTTATAGCCTATACATCCTAAAGAGCCATACTATTCTCATCTACTAGCCACAAAACTTCCCAAGCCTACAAGGTGCTCGGTGCGAGTCAATTAGAAGTTTTGTGCAAGAGTCTTGAAGAAGTCACTTGGAAAATTCCAAGTTTCGCCTCAGCGATCTTTTCAAGAAGTTGGCGTGCACTTCTGTGTAAAGGCACGTGGTTGTAAAGCTATTTCACAAATAGTGGATTTCAATCCTGAGCTAGAGTTCTCAGGCCTGGACTAGTCCTCCACGAGGGAAACCAGGATAAATATTGTTGTGTCTGCGTATGCTTTCTGATCTCTATTTAATTTTCGCAATTATACTATGATTATTTATTTACTAGTTGGGATTGAATAGAGTTGAATTTTTAATTGTTTATTATTGTCACAAGTACTCTATTTATCCTCCCTCTAGAGTTGCCTACACGTACTTCAAAGTCGAGTTGATATAGTCATTGGCGTGCTGATAGGCTTTACGTTGTCGAAGTCAAACTTCTTTAGTAAGTCCTTTGTGTACTTGGCTTGATTGATGAAGGTTTTCTGCGAGTGTTGTTTGATCTGAAGTCCCAGGAAGTAGTTGAGTTCTCCCATCATACTCATATCAAACTCACTCTACATACACTTAGCAAAATTTTGACAGAGTTTTTCGTTAGTAGAACCAAAAATTATGTCATCAACATATATTTGCACAAGTAAAATACTATTATCTAAAGTTTTGATAAACAAAGTTGTATCAACTCTTCCTTTTGAAAAACCATTTTAAAGTAGGACAGTACTTACACATTCATACTAAGCACGCGGTGCTTATTTGAGTCCATAAAGTACATTTCTTAACTTGAAAACGTGATCAGGTTTTTGAAAATCCTCAAAACTAGGGGGTTGCATCACAAAAACCTCTTCCTTTATAAAACCATTTAAAATGCACTCTTAACATCCATTTGAAAATTTTAAAATTATAAAAATATGCAAATGCACAAAACATGCGAATAGATTCTTGTCTAGCAACATGAGCATATATCTCGTCATAATCAATTCCATCTTCTTGATTATAATCTTGTGCTACTAGACGTGCTTTGTTGCATAGAACATGTCCATCCTCACTTAGTTTATTTCAGAACACCCATTTGGTACCAATTATCGATTAACCAATAGCTTTAGGAACAATTTTCTAAACTTGGTTTCTCTCAAATTGATTAAGTTCCTCTTACAAGGCATCAATCCTAAATTCATAAAGAAAAGCATCTGCTACTGACTTAGTTTCTACTCGAGAAATAAAAACTACATTTGTTGTTATGTCTGTAGTAGAAGAATATCATGACCCGTACCCAGTGAAAGGGCACGAGATCCTGCCTGTGCCGTAGTGTTGGTGGTAGAACGCTGTCCTAGGTTGCACAACTAATTATAACACAATATAAATGTACCTATCGATGATAACTCTCCATACGGAGGACAATTACAGAATAATACAATCTCAATCACAAATAGCTAAGGAAGAATAATAACACTAGAAGGAAGTAGATAGATGTCAAAGTGCATACAACCAAATAGAAGTATGTCTAAGAGTCAACAAACATCTCAAAGAGTAGAGAGTATAATATGACATCTCAAATGATAACTGGAAATAAATCCAGGCAAAATATCCTACCTATCTAACTAGATACTACTGGTGTCTCCTCTAAGCTAGCAGGATCCTCCTGGTGATCCAAGTCACAACTTCATCGACGCTCACTCCATAATAGGTCGTGCAAAAGCCTTCCTCATCCTCTGAAAAATATATCCAGTCAGGATTGAAACGAAGTACATAACTCTGAAAGCAGTTCCATTGCATGGTAGGAAATATATAACTCATAATAGAATAATATACAAGATGTACTGGAATAGAAATACAGAGAAATAACATCATGAAGATATAAGGAACTGAGTACGTGAATAAGATAGAGAACATGTTAACTTGAAATGAACACAAGTAATTTAGAGAAAAAGACAGTTATGTGATTGGTTTAGGTTGCACATGACTATTCTACAGTAACTTGATTATACATGAAAGGTATAATCGACATGTACATAATTATACTATGGGATGTAATAACATAAGTACTTCTACTCCCCCGCCCCAATCAATACACATGGATCTGATCGCGATACGTTACTATAACCCCTCTTCCCGAAATTTGTGATAAAATATTTTTATTTATTTATTTGAATTAAATGGTGACTTTTAGAATTATTCATAAATAATTACTTAGTTAATTATTACGGTAGATGACTTTAGCCATGGCGGAGTTTTGGAGTACAAGGTGACTAGAAATCATGGTACGAATAGTGCAATGGCGTGCTTTGACTAGTGTACTAGCCCTGGTAGGGAAGGTCGAGCCATAGTGATGTCCTAACTAGAAAAACCAGGACAAGTTGCAACTTAACCCTTACGAAAGTTTTAATTATTTATTAATTATATTATCGAGTTTTAAGGAAACTGGTTGTACCATTTTAGCCTGGACTGGACCTGAACTGAGCTCAAGCCCATGTAGTCATGTGGGACGTCCAATGACATTCGTGTTGACGTATTTTGGTAGGATTGTGTTGTATTCCGTTTTAATGACCTGATGAATATTTCTAAGTATTCATAATTAAATATTATAAATATCCTTATTAGTTGATCCTCAACGACATTGGTAAAAATAGGTCATTGTACACTTTGGGATTATTAGACTGCACATAATGGTATATATACCATTATTAGTTTATTGAATTTCATTATTATTATTATTATTATTATATTTATCGAGGTTATTATTATATAATATTATTATTATTATTGGTTATATTATATTTGTAAAATAAATGTTATACATATATTCGTATTTATATAAATAGGCTCTACGCTAGGAATGGATGACATTGAGGTTTTAATTAGGTTTTATGGAAGAATATTATATAAGTCAATATGTAAATAATATATATATATATATATATATATATATATATATATATATATATATATATATATATATAAAAAGGGAAAAGAAAAAAAAAACCACAGCAATAGCAATAACCCACGAGATATTGGTGGGGACCAATATCTTGTGAGTCACACGAAACGGCCCATACCCGCGCAACTCCTTCCCTGTTTGCAAAGAACCGAATGTATATAAGTATAAGCATTCGAACAGAGGAGTACACGCAAACCCTAAACCCGATCCCACGCAGCTCCGACCCCAGGCGACCCCCTCCCCACATGCGCGTGCGCCGCCAAGGGCCACCGCCGGCCGGCCGGAGATGCCGCGGCAGCAGGGGACAGAATCGAGCTATGACAGTAGTAGTGGCCTGCGGGGACCGACTTCGCAGTAACTTTCCGTCGCGCTCGGTCGACCAATGGTCGAACCGTATTCGCAGGTATTTCGACAACCTATACAACTGTAATTCCCATCAGTCAGGTTGATTTAGATAACCTCTATTGCTCGAAAAATCGAACCCAAGTTCAATGAAAAACTGTCGAAACATGACAGAATTTCGAGTCCAAGAACCCATTTTAGAAGGAAGAATTTGGACAGTTTATTGAGAAATTTTAGGAACTGTTTGAAGAGATTCATAGACAACATATACAAGATGGAAACCCAACTCATAGTTTTATTTTTCATTGGTTAGTTTGTGATTAATTCAGTTTTAAACTTTTAGAAAAAACTGGTTTCGAAATTATAGAAATTCAATAAAACTCTTCGATACGACGTGCGTCCCGCCAATCTGGGCGACATGGTCGCGAACCGAAAGCATCAAAAGGTGCGTAACGGCGTCGTGGATGTGTGGGCTTTGACGGAATTCAAATTTGTCGTGTGTGCGCGACGAATTTGATGCGTATCCATCAAAATTCACCGTATCGGCCTTTGTGCAAATTTCTCAATTACTTTGTGCACGTTCAACAGATCGAGACAAAACTTGCGCCAGCAGGACCGTATCATTTTTTTGGTCCTGTATGCCAAGTTTGGTCCGATTCTGAGACAGTTGATTGGATCGCCGTTTTGCGGGCCCCACGGTCCGATTCAACGGGCGATTTTGTGCACGGCCCGCCGGAATCCAACTCTGGACATACGGTTGGGTTCGTATCAACAAAACAAATCTGTAGACATATAGTTTGATGATTTTATAGACCATTGACCCTGGCACGTATTTCGGTGCAAAGCGGGTCCAACGGCGGACACCGTTTTGACCAAAAATTACCGTTTTGCCCCTGTGTCCAGAAGTGGACTTAAGGACAGGCAATTCTAGCTAATTTGACTATTCTGAAAACATTGGTAATGTCTATTTTAGCATTTGGAGACTGTTGTACGAGTTTTGACTATTGTGGCACACTGAATGGTTTGGATTGTCGGTTTCACCAGTAGAAGACCACAGGCGAGTACAGTTTATTGTTTGTTTTCTGTATTGATCCTTACTATGCATCATTGTTAGTTGATAGAGATGTGATTTCAGTCTTTATGTTGATTTTATTCTTTGTGTCGGGGGAGGTGAAGTACCAACGATGTGTGATATGACCTTATACCGTGTATACCGTAGACCGTGATTTATTCTTGCATTATACCGTGTAGACCGTGATTCATTATTGCTTTATACAGTGTAGATCGTGTACATTATACAGTGTAGACCATGTAATATTATACAGTGTAGACCGTGTAACTTTATACAGTGTAGATCGTGTATCTTTATACCGTGTAGATAGTGTAGACCGTGTCGCATAATTGTCCCGAGACCGGTCACATATCAAAGGTACTTCAGTCGGTCAGTCGGTGAGTATTTTATTGTATTTTATTTTCTATTCTTGGTATTTAGTTTTATTCTGTCTTTCTTTATTTATTTTATAAATCATATGTCTAAAGGCTAACCTCTCTCGTATAGTCATTTTCATATATTGAAACTGCATTCAGTGAATTGTACTCGTTCCATTCCTGACTGGAAACCAATATTTTTCAGGTTAGCCGTGGATTCACTTAGCATGGGAGTTACGGGTGTACTTGCAGACGGAAACCTAGAGATTAGCTAGATAGATGAGTTGGAACCGTTTCAATATTTGTAAGAGTTTATATTTTCTGCAAATGTTAAACTTGTGAATATTGTAAACTAAATTAGTTTTTGTGAGTGAGCATTATTGGTGATTTTGAGCTTTGTGACTACATAGTGTTCTACCGCCGACACTGCGGCGTAGGCTGGCTTGGACACGTCTCGTATCCGAAAAAAATGGGTGCGGGTCGTGACAAGTTTTTGTGGTGGCCCATGCAGGTCGGTTTTCGCAAATCATGCGAACTCGTGATGGTACTTAAGTTAGTCGTACTATTGCGAGCCTGCGACTAGGAAATGCTCATTCACGAATTAGAAATTAATTTAATTTAAGAGAATGACTAGGACTAGGAGTCCCTTATACAAATTTACCGATGGGTAGTCTAGGTCATGCAATTTAGATGAGGAGTTATTAATTTTGATAGTTGTCAGATCCTCATAGGTACACCATTACCTCTTGATATGACGATACGATCCAATGTGGTTAGATTATTCGCTTGGTGGGACAGGGCTTCATAGAATTAATGATCTAACCTTGATAAACTGTGCAAATTCCTTCTCTTTGCCTCTTAGATATCATCCTCATATCTTAGTCGAATTGCCTATTTAGTTCCTATTTTTGCCCTAAGAACTATTATTTTTATGTTATCCATAGATGAACCTCAAGTTAGTTTCGATTCGAAGTTTTCCTTAAAGGTTTGAATACACATGGAATAGATACTAGAATGTTTGTAATCCTTTTGTCTTCAGTTATTTCCTCCATAATTAAATCTTTTATTTTAAAGATTGTGACTGATAGAACAAATATTTACGCCTTATTATATAGTCGACTTGTTTGAATCTCTAGTAGCCCAAATTTTTTTACAGATTTAGTTAAAGTAATGTTAGTTAACTTATAATGGCAGAACAGCAGCGCACTGTCGCCATTTATTTGAATTATGGAGACTATGGATTCCCTGCAGCCAGCAGCACACTGGCAAGGCACGACCCCTAGAGTTAAAATTAGTTTAAAAAAATACAGGTTATAGAATATTGCTAAACTATGGATAGTGGTCCTCTTTGATCGTAGTTACCCTTGAGTCAATATTGGGTAGAGCTAAGAAATGGTTGATCTTGTATCATATTTGAGTTATTTGAGTTACGAAACCAAGGGTTTACCCTAGCCAGAGTATCCGGACGAGGCATAATCCTCGGTGAAATGACTTCAGACATGATTACAAGTTTAGGATACTATAGAGGATAGGAAAATGCCTTGTATGTCCCATAAGAGCCAAAGCCAATACTAGTGGAAGTTCTATAAATTGGGTAGTGTGTCTCCCGACCTAGCATTCCGTGGTCCTTGTGATCTATTGACGAGGTAATTGACTGGCACTAATAGGTTTACCTAGAATATAGAATATAGAGGTCCATAATCCATTAGTTGACCGAGGCCTTATGGATAAGAAGATAGTGGGAAGACTGTATAAGCAAGAACACCGGGTAAAGTTTTGATTCTCATAAAACTCGAACTACTTGTGCCTCCTTTCAAAAATCTTGCGTACTTGTATTTTGACTATCTTAACCAATGCTGCTATTACAGCCTAGTTTTGCAAGCTCACTCTATTCTCGAGCTTGATTCAAGACATAGGTTTAGTAGGGACGCCTACTAACATATTGTCTAAACAGAATCGATGTATTACGGTCTGATTAACCGTAGTGCACTCGGTTCGCTCTCCCTCTGATTAACCTACGTGGATTGAGATGTAGATGTCTCTAGGGTCTCATCCGCGACCGTATTAACAGTTCCTCTTGAATTATACATTCGCCTTTGAATCACGAAATTGTATTCAGTGACATCTCCCTTGTACTCTTTATTGTTTTTGTCTTCCACTGATTTGGGAGGACGAAAGCTCATGATTGGTAGATAGATACAGAGTATCCCCATGGCTATGATAGTTATATACACAAGTGTAGCTACCATCGGCCAGCCATGTGACTAGAACCTTGCCTTGAGTTACTCGTTCTCCTCTTGACCCCCAAACTGCTATTGTGACCTTCTAGCCATCTGAATTTAAGAATGATTAGGGTTTTACCCTTAGTCAAAATGCCAACCCAGGAGACTATCTATTCTCAAGAAATAATTCACTGTGAGTCTCTAAATATTTTCTTGAATATTGCCTTATCTAGAAATCCTTATGCCTTGACTCAACCGTTCCTCGACCAAAGCCCACAGTTTAGACATGAGATGAATAGACAAGGATAAGGGCAATCATTTATCGTGACTATGGTAGGCACTCATCCCGAGATTGGTTTTCAACAAATATTACCCTAGTTATGTAAATTTTACTATTAAGACCTAACTAGTATGGGAACCCCACAGTCACTAGCTTAGCCAATACCATAGCTTAAATACCCTGTCATATTATGACCTACCAGTTGTCAACAGTAATGCATGATCACTACAACTCTTGTATACTGTGGACAAGCATATCATTCTATTTTATCGACCATGTGTCATTGTACACACTCATTTTCTATTTAGTGAGGAACGATCCTTGACTCGACTTATATCTACTGTATTCCGTCACGCTGTGCCTTATTCTTTATTAACAAGAGTCGAGGTACAATATCCTGACTTTGAAATTCTTCTAACCTCATTATTCCTAAAACTATGTCCTAGCTTCTAAGGTGAGTAGACTGTAAGCCTTCTAAAATTTTAGGATATACGGGGATTACCGATTGAGGGGAATAATTTCCATTAGGATGATAATTAGTGCCCATGGACTCCTACTTTTCATTTAGGTCATTTGGTGTCCCCGGCCGTGTCATTAATAATTGGAGCACGAGACCAGCTGTTACCTTCCAATAAATTTTATATACAAGATCTAGACGAGTCCTCCTTCATCTAGGTATATCATGTCCCACTCAAACCCGTCCCCTTGTACTCTACTTTTATGGTACGACTTTCAGGTCAAAAGGACTAGCTATAACCCTTACCATAATACCCGTATACTTCCCGACTACCATTAGAGACTCAACCTTGACTCAATTAATTCGACCCAATATATGGTTGTGATTCTCTCGAAGCCCACTACGCACATGTCACTAGTGTGCCACTCAATTGTGTCTTCTCGTGCTACTTAAACACAAAAGTCACTAAAGGAAAATTTTGGGCTTTAGGGACCTAGCTAACCAACCTGACTGGCAACTAGCTCAACCACGGGGCTGGAAACCTATTCTAGGTTACCCTAACCTAGTAGAAGTAGTATAATCATTGGGATCTTGACCAGTCAATATAGACTGAAATTCGAGGTTCATCCAACCAACGATTGATGTCCAATCAGGAACCTATTAAGACCCAGTATAACCCATCCATACAAACCACCATTTTTTGGAATATATAAAACCGAACTATTTGAGATAGGTCCCTATACCGATTATGTAGCCTCCATCTCTTAGAATGTGAAGTCATTCGTAACCCTTATTCCATCTACCTAGAAGTCGTGATACGATCTTGTATTGCAATTATATCCCTTGTTTGTGTGTTTAAATAACCACAAAAAGATCACAACCTTGATTTCTCAAATTCCATTCTATTATGGAACCTTGTTTAGATATATTTCGAGAACGAAACTTCTGTATTTCACGGATTGCAAGCCCCTCTAGGAAATGAAGGGTTCTTCGATTACGCAAGTGACTGGACTAGAGTAGCCCCCTCTAGCAAATAAGTCAATGGTTCATAGACTTTCTTTTATCTGCATCTTTGGATACTCTCTATCGCTCTTGAAACTTTATTGTTCTTCCTTATCTTCCTGTCCTTCCTATTTTGGAGCTACGAAGGTCATGTTTATTAGAATTTACCAATATTCCTCTGCTATTTGTGTAAATTGTTGCTTATTAAATTTTGGGTTGTTTGATAGATAGGAGCAGATTATAGATGCCATAAGCAGTAGATATCTATGGGTAGAAATTTTATCAAGTAGTTGGATGATTGTAAAGTTTTAGCGACATAAAATTTGAGGGAGTAGTGTGACCAAAGGTGGGTAGAAACTCTCCAGGATTCGTAGTACGAAATGACCATGAGAATAGATTATAGCTAATGGAAATTGTCTTCTATCATAGCGGATGGACTATTTCCTTAAATTTCGAGGACGAAATTATTTTTAAGGTGGGTAGATTTGTAACCCCTCTTTCCGAAATTTGTGATAAAATTTATTTATTTATTTATTTGAATTAAATGGTGACCTTTAGAATTTTTCATAAATAATTACTTAGTTAATTATTACGGTAGATGACTTTAGCCATGGCGGAGTTTTGGAGTGCAAGGTGACTAGAAATCGTGACACGAATAGTGCAATGGCGTGCTTTGACTAGTGTACTAGCGCTGGTAGGGAAGGCTGAGCCATAGTGATGTCCTAACTAGGAAAATCAGGCCAAGTTGCGACTTAACCCTTACTGAAGTTTTAATTATTTATTAATTATATTATAGAGTTTTAGGAAAACCGGTTGTACCATTTTAGTCCGGATTGGACCCGAACTGACCTCGAGCCCATGTAGTCATGCGGGACGTCCAATGACATTCGTGTTGACGTATTTTGGTAGGATTGTGTTGTATTCCATTTTAATGACCTGATGAATATTTCTAAGTATTCATAATTAAATATTATAAATATCCTTATTAGTTGATACTCAAGGACGTTGGTATAAAATAGGTCATTATACATTTTAGGATTATTAGACTACACATAATGGTATATATACCATTATTAGTTTATTAAATTTTGTTATTATTATTATTATTATATTTATTGAGGTTATTATTATATAATAATATTATTATTATTGGTTATATTATATTTGTCAAATAAATGTTATACATATATATTCGTATTTATATAAATAGGCTCTGCGCTAGGAATGGATGACATTGAGGTTTTAATTAGGTTTTATGGAAGAATATTATATAAGTCAATATATATATATATATATATATATATATATATATATATATATATATATATATATATATATAAAATATATATATATATATGTGTGTGTGTGTGTGTGTGTGTGTGTGTGTGTGTGTGTGTGTGTATGTGTGTGTGTATAAGTATAGAAAAAGGGAAAAGAAAAAAAAACAAAAACCACAGCAATAGCAATAACCCACGAGATATTGGTGGGGACCAATATCTCGTGAGTCACACGAAACGGCCCATACCCGCGCAGCTCCTTCCCTGTTTGCAAAGAACCGAATGTATATAAGTATAAGGATTCGAACAGAGGAGTACACGCAAACCCTAAACCCGATCCCACACAGCGCCGACCCCAGGCGACCCCTCCCCACATGTGCACGCGCCGCCGAGGGCCACCGCCGGCCGGCCGGAGCCGTCGCGGCAGCAGCGGACATAATCGAGCTATGACAACAGTAGTGGCCTGCGGGGACCGACTTTGCAGTAACTTTCCGTCGCGCTCGGTCGACCAATGGTCGAACCGTTTTCGCAGGTATTTCGACAACCTATACAACTGTAATTCCCATCAGTCAGGTTGATTTTAGATAACCTCTATTTCTCGAAAAATTGAACCCAAGTTCGATGAAAAACTGTCGAAAGAGGACAGAATTTCGAGTCCAAGAACCCATTTTGGAAGGAAGAATTTAGACAGTTTATTGAGAAATTTTAGGATCTGTTTGAAGAGATTCATGGACAACATATACAAGATGGAAACCCAACTCATAGTTTTATTTTTCATTGGTTAGTTTGTGATTAATTCAGTTTCAAACTTTTAGAAAAAAACTAGTTTCGAAATTATAGAAATTCAATAAAAATCTTCGATACGACGTGCGTCCCGCCAATCCGGGCGATGTGGTCGCGAACCGAAAGTATCGAAAGGTGCGTAACGGCTTCGTGGACGTGTGGGCTTTAACGGAATTCAAGTTGGTCACGTGTGCGCGACAAATTTGATGCGTATCCGTCAAAATTCACCGTATCGGCCTCTGTGCAAATTTCTTAATTATTTTGTGCACGTTCATCAGATCGAGACGAAACTTACGCCAGCAGGACCGTATCATTTTTCTGGTCCTGTATGCCAAGTTGGTCCGATTCTGAGACAGTTGATTGGATCGCCGTTTTGCGGGCCTCACGGTCCGATTCATCGGGCGATTTTGTGCACGGCCCGCCAGAATCCAACTTTGGACATACGGTTGGGTTCGTATCAACAAAACGAATCCGTAGACATGTAGTTTGATGACTTTAGAGACCATTGACCCTGGCATGCTTTTCGGTGCAAAGTGGGTCCAACGGCGGACACCATTTTGACCCAAAATTTCCGTTTTGTCCCTGTGTCCAGAATTGGACTTAAGGACAGGCAATTCTAGCTAATTTGACTATTCTGAGAACATTGGTAATGTCTATTTCAGCATCCGGAGACTGTTGTACGAGTTTTGACTATTGTGGCACACTGAATGGTTTGGATTGTCGGTTTCACCAGTAGAGGACCACAGGCGAGTACAGTTTATTGTTTATTTTCAGTATTGATCCTTACTATGCATCATTGTTAGTCGATAGAGATATGATTTCAGTCTTTATGTTGATTTTATTCTTTGTGTCGGGGGAGGTGAAGTACCAACGATGTGTGATCTGACCTTATATCGTGTATACCATATAGACCGTGATTTATTCTTGCATTATACCGTATAGACCATGATTCATTATTGCTTTATACGGTGTAGATCGTGTACATTATACAGTGTAGACCATGTAACATTATACGGTATAGACCATGTAACTTTTATACAGTGTAGACCGTGTAACTTTATACCGTGTAGATAGTGTAGACCGTGTCGTATAATTGTTCCGAGATCGGTCACATATCAAAGGTACTTCAGTCGGTCAGTCGGTGAGTATTTTATTGTATTTCATTTTCTGTTCTTGGTATTTACTTTTATTCTGTCTTTCTTCATTTATTTTATAAATCATATGTCTAAAGGCTAACCTCTCTCGTATAGTCATTTTCATATATTGAAACTGCATTCAGTGAATTGTACTCATTCCATTCCTGACTAGAAACCAATATTTTTTAGGTTAGCCGTGGATTCACGTAGCATGGGAGTTACGTGTGTACTTGCAGATGGAAACCTAGAGATTAGCTAGATAGATGAGTTGTAACCGTTTCAATATTTGTAAGAGTTTATATTTTCTGCAAATATAAGCTTGTGAATATTGTAAATTAAATTAGTTTTTGTGAGTGAGCATTATTTTTGATTTTGAGCTTTGTGGCTATACAGCGTTCTACCGTCGACACTGCGGCGTAGGCTGGCTTGGACACGTCTCGTATCCGAAAAAATAGGTGCGGGTCGTGACAGTTACGTACATAATTTTTATTTGCACACGAGGCACAAGAAGTACATGAAGTACATTAGACAATAATACGAATACAAGGAGTACATGATGCACATGATGAAGTACATGACATGATATACCTGATCACTACCAAAATACAGTAAATTGGCGATGGCGGTTTAGCGACGGAATAAATCCGTCGTCCGTAGCGACGGACTACCGACAACCTGGCGACGACTTCCCGGCTAATCGTGCACCAATTTTTATAAGGGTGAACATCCGTCGCCTATCCGTCGGCAAGCCGTCGGTAAAATAGCGACGAAATAAAAATCCGTCGGCCAGTAGTTACTCGGTAGTCACTAATTGGCGGGAAAATGTTAAAAAAATCACAGAAAAATGTCAATAGTTGGCGGGGGAATGGACGACTACATAGCGACGGACAATACGTCGACCAGATGATGGGATATTAGCGACGGACGGACCGTCCGTCGCTAAGTGGTTGGAAAAATTAAAA
Organism: Iris pallida; assembly: GCA_029216955.1. NCBI lineage: Eukaryota > Viridiplantae > Streptophyta > Magnoliopsida > Asparagales > Iridaceae > Iris > Iris pallida. Next base: position 10,731,093 of record JANAVB010034420.1, read on the forward strand.
AAATCACATGAGATTAACGACTAAGTAGCGACGAACATTCCGTCGACCATACGACATTTCACGGAGGATTAGCGACGGAGTTTATCAGTCGATAGTTCGTCGCTAAGTCAATAGCCTAGCTTAAGTTGAACCGACGGGAGGAAAATTTCATTCCCCCCAATTTTTTCTCTCTTCTCTCTCTCTCTCTTGGACGATCGATCGAGGTATGCTCTCTCTCTCTCTCGTGGGCGGCGGTAGGGGCGGATGGGAGCCAGCGCTGGTGGGACGAGGCGGGCAGTGGGGGGCTGGCCGTGGGGGGGTGGGGGTGGGGGTCGCCGCAGGGGGGCTGGCGGTAGTGGGGTGGGGGGTGGTGGGAGGGGGCGGGAAGCGGGGGTGGCTGGCCCCGGGGGAGGGATTGGGGATGGGCTGCGCGGGGAGGGGGGGCTGGCCGGGAGGGTTTGGGTGGGGCTGGCTGCGGCGAGGCTGGCCCTAGTGGGGTTGGGGGTGGGCTGCGGGGGGGGGCAGGACGTGGGGGAGGGGGTTTGGGGGGGCTGGCCGCGGGGATGCTGGTCCCGGGAGGGGTTGGGGTTAGGCTGCTGGGGGGACGGGGGGGGGGGGGTTCTGGCCGGGGGGTGGGGGTGGGTGGAGGTGGTGGGGGGGTTAGGGTCTGGCCGCGGGGGGTCGGAACACACACACACACGTACACACACACACACATACACAAAAACACACACACAGACACACACACACATATATATATTCGTCGCACACACACACATACACACATACACACACACACACACGCACACACACACACACACATATATATAAAAAAAAAAAAAAATATATATATATATATATATATATATATATATATATATATTTATATTTATATTTATATATATATATATATATATATATATATATATATAAAATATATATATATATATATATACATATGTATATAAGTCGGTTTCAGGTTCTTCGGTTTGCCCGACACATGAACCCGAGCCTAACCCGATTTATGATCGGGTTCAAATATTTGAACCCAAACGCGAGCCCGAACCCGAGTATCTTCAACCCGAACCCAACCCATTATCGGGTATACTCGATCGGGCTCGGGTTTAGACCGCCCGAGTTGCACCCCTATAAACAGGTACTATTCAATCGAAGAATTTGAAAACCATTGGTAGCAGATGCTAAGGGATTATAATGCAGAGAACAATGAGTCGACCGGTACATTGTACAGAATGAGGCATCGAAGGGCGGACACATTCCTACATGGAAATTATTTTGGTGGTTCTACGGCAACAAATAGATGCGAATCAATGAACGCATTTTTGAAAAGATTTTTGAATGAGAAGCTGCCACTATGGAAGGCCCTTCAACATTATGATCACGGTTTGGCGGCCTTACGTTACGGCCAGATGAGTAAGCATGCCATTGATAAACTCTTAACACCAGTTGTGAAACAAACTAGCATGGCCGTAATAGAAGATCAATTTGCAGCAATTTATACTAAAAAGGTGTTTATAGAGGTAAGGAATGAAATCACATGTCCTGATAAATATAGTGTTGTCCACCTTCACATCATAAGAGAGGCAGAATTTTGCACTATCCAAAAGTATTTGTCAAAAAATAATATAAACCGGAAGGTTACATTTTATCGTGTCGACAACAACATAAACTGTGACTGCTTGTGGATAGAGACCAAGGAGATTCCTTGAAGGCATATTTTTTCAGCAATGAAGAGATTGAAATTGTCAGATATTCCAAAGAACTTGGTAAAAACTCGTTGGCTGAAGGATTGCAAAGAGAGTTATCTCTCCGGACCTGGCGCAGAAAGAAGATTCATCTACCCAGACAGGATTAGGAGCAGAAGGTATGGTGGTATTAATGAACAAGTTAATCTGTTTACGTATTATTGTAAAAAATCAACCAAAATTCAAGAGAAGGGAACAAAGTTGATGTTAGCTGTACTGATTGAGTTGCAAAAAATGGTGATCGATATTGGCGAAGAAGAAAAAATAGTAGCTTATGCAGTTCGTGGAGTGCAGGAAGCTTTTAAAGAGCCAAACCCGGTAGCAACAAAAGGAAGGCCTTCTCAAGGGAAATCAAGCCAGAATAAAGAAAGTCAAACTATCCCCAAGCCTAGAATTTGTAGAGTTTGTAGAAAATCGGGTCACGATTTTCGTAATTGTAAAGTTCGAAAGCGAGCTAACGAGAAAAAGCTAATAAAGTCAAATGAACTAAGCGATACATCGTTGATTTAATTATCGTTATGTACTATTTTTTTTCTTTTTTATTTACCCAATTTTTATTATCGGTTTTCCATAAAATTGTTCCAAATGTAGCAAAAAATTTCATCATGAGAAAAAGAAATATTATATGGCAGCAAGATTCTGAAATAATCTAGGAGAACAACTTCCATATTATGATACAATTTAATACCAGAAATCCTATAGGAACTTACCAGATCTTAATTTATTCAACTGCCAAGATAAAGAGTTCTATGGTTATGGAAATTACGAGGCAAAGGTTCATTTTGATATAATTTCCATCACACATTTTAAGAACATTATAACTCCATAAAACTTTATTCCTAACCATTTGTTACAAAACAAATGAACATATTTCATTTGATAAAAGAAATAAAATTTTCATCATCTTCCATCTTCACCCATCAGAGTGGACTCCTTTCGACCTTTGCTACTTAATTATATTGTTGCGCAATTTGGATTCTTCTGCATTGTGCTTTGAAGATACAATCCACACAGAAATTTTGCGCCTTTCAAATTCGGAATCAAACTGCATATAACAAACATAACATAAAAAATATTGCTCTAAAAAGTGTAAGTATTTGACGATATATTTTCAAACTTACATCGAAAGAACGGGAGTCCAACCTACATCTGTCTTTCATGAATAAAATTACAAAAATACCACAATCAAATGAATTATCTTGGCGGGGAACATAAGGATGACGGATTATGGAGAAAGTAGAAAAAGTTAAACCTAGCATCTCTCAACTTCCAAATCTCTTCCTCGAGAAAGAGATCCAAATTTGAAAGCTACAATTAGCAGAATACAATATGTATTAGTGTACCGCGAATCTAGTATGCAATTCATAAAAATTTATGAATATGTGCTTACTATTTGTTTTATGACTACTTTGTTATAAATCGCCTCATCTGTAGATGCAAGGGAGTCCAAAACTTCAATAGCCTTTTTTAAACCATAACTCTTGCAAGAGTAGAGTGGTCAGACACAAGGATGGGTATGTATATCTGAATCAAGATTAATTAGGTAAAACAAATTAATCAATTTTCAATAAATTAGAATTAAAATTTAAACAGAAATAAATTAATACTTCATTACAAATGCTTAAAGATCTCATATAATCCTCGAAATATTTGTACTTCTTTCATATTTCATGAAGAGGTTTGTTAGATGGAGGTAATGTTGCTCTCTACATACACATCAATAATACATTACGAACGACAAACAAACGAGAGAAAGTTGTTAATGCATAATCATTAAAGAATAAAATGCTCACTCACCGTTAACTTTACTGGTAAATACCATACATTAGCTTTATTGTCAGTTCTTCTCCGTTCTTCCGCGGTGAGAAGAGAAGAGACCATGCTGACAATCTGAGTATTTCTCATTAAAAAATAACGATTGTATCGTAGTAAACATTGATGGCATCAATACCGTGCTAACAATCTGAGTATCTCATTAAAAGAGCAGTGATGACATCGAAGTAAACATAGATGGCATCTAAGAAAAAATATGCTATCTACATACCCCATCTTTAATTATCTTTCCTGGAGAAATGGACTTTATCTCAGCCCGAGTAACATAAAGCTTGTTGCAAGATGATATTATTTCGCTAAGAAAAGAAACTGATAGATTAGGAAAAACAAAATAAATAAACTGTTGAAATGAAACGAAAACTCATATTACTTACTCCTCAGATTTATCATCCGCAAAAATATAATTGTAAAAACTCGAACAACTACTAGTCCACTAGATAGGCTTTGAGGTTGAACTTTTTGTTAGTCTTTTCAACGGTGTGACAGGTACTAAATTCCCTTCCATACTTTTCGTAGAACTGCTAAGGTCAGGTTCTTCTAGAGGGATCGAATACAAAATTTGCTAGATTGTTTCTCCAACTTCCTTCAGTTTCTCGTCCCCATCAGAAGATTCATTGTCAACCTCCTCCTTAATATTAATTCCTCCAGCTGAAGATGCCTTCTTGAAAGCGGAAGATTCTTTTATTTTTTCCAGACGCCGAGATATATTGATTTGTTCAATTTCTATTGAACAAAGCTTAGAATTGATCAAAAGCTGAGCTGAAATCTTCGACAGATGTTCTTCAAACATGTGCATCATACGCGGAATGAAGGTTTCATTTGTAGATGGCATTCAATCTTCTAGCTCTTCTATATCTTCCATATGAGTAAATATCTTTCTCCAGTACTACAAAATAAAATAAGAAAACTATTCTATGTATTTCAGAAAAAAATAATAGTTGAAACAAGAAAACTATTGTATATATAACAAGAAAAAATACAAAAAGTAAGGAAGATGGAAAGACAAATAAATTTTGGGACTAACAATGAAACGACTACAAATTGTAGGCGGTAATGATTTCTTAATATTACAAATTTTAGGACTAACAAAGAATCTACTAGCCATTTGAAAGGTTATCGTGATTAACAATGTTAAGGAGGAACAGTCCGTGAAGAGGCTGTTGAAGAAGGAACTCTTGAGGAACATTGTGTTATTTAGAAAATATTCCTTAACACCGGAGATGGTGGAGGAGGATGAGAGGAGGGGACAGGTGACGACGACGACGACGGTGGAGTTGCAGTCCACTATCGACCAAGTGACGGCGACGGCGATGGTGGAATGTTGTTCTTCAAAATATTGAATGTAGCAAGGCTGCAAATTAAATCAATCCAATATGAGTTAATTTAGGATATTTTGTGAATTTTTATCATCTTAAAGAGAAGTAAATATGAATTAATTTATGATGTTCATTGAAAAAATTAAAGTCAAGAATGACCTACACTAGCAAATTACCAAGAGGTCAAAAGTCAAAAACTGCATTAAATGATGTTCCCTACTCTATTAATAGTCCAAGAAAACTCATTTAATAAGAACCATTGGATCAACAACCAATGATTCAGATTTGGGATGTATCGATACAAATTTTTAGATCTTTGTATTGAAGAATTATATATATATATATATATATATATATATATATATATATATATATATATATATATATATATATATATAATATTTTTTATATATATACATATATATATATATATATATATATATATATATATATATATAAATATATATATATATATATATATATATATATATATATATATATATATATATATATAAATAGGTTTTTATGTACATATATTTTATATATAATTTAATCTTATTCTTATCCTATACATGCATACATATATATAATGTATATTTTATATATATGAACATATACTTAAATAATTAAAAATAAATTTCTAAATATCCTAAAATGAAAAACATCTAAAAACATCTAGAAGAATATTTGTAATACAAAATATTTAGTAACTTCTTTCACCCCTTAGGTAAAATATTCATACACTACTACATATATATTTCCACACCTACATACATGTATATATATTTTTTATATATTTACAAATAGATAAACCAAATACAATATATTTTATATAAAAACACAATCAATACATATATCAACAATATAGTTTGTATATACATGAAATATATATCTGCCTGAACATATTTGATCGCACTACATGTCTACATGGTTTGGGGCTTGGATCGGGTCACGTTCGGGCTAGTTAACACAACCAGGTCTCATTAAAATCAAACGTCTTAATAATTATTGTTTATACCACTTATAGAGTCTAGTCACAACTTGGACGGGTTTTCCTAGATCGGACATTGCTATGGCTAGGCCTTCCCTAGTATGGCTAATACACTAGACAAGGGACACGACTACACTATCCGTACCATAATTCCTAGTTGATATGCATCCCAAAACTAATATATATATAGTATTAGGCTATTATAAATATAATCTTGTATATACAAAATTATATGTAAACTTATTTGGCTGTACAACATCCCCAAAGTAATTCTACTAAGTCATAACAACCTAACATGGTTCTACCAAGTGGGGTTTGGTAGGTTAGGGTCCAAACATATTTTCTAGTCAAATCGAACACGAAAAGTCAACCAATGAGTCTTTTGTGCCATTTGTAAATAAATGGCACGTGGGAACTCGATTGAGTGGCACACCTTAGGCATATGTGTCGTAGACTCAAAATGGGTTAAAATCATATATTGGATCAAGTGATTTTGATCAATATCGAGTTCCGAACCCAGGTTGGAAGTTAGGTCTATAATTACGGTCAACGGTCGAAGGGCCTAAATTGACCCAAAATTGTACGAAGTCAAAAGAATGTTAGGAAACAAGTTTGGATGGGACATGATATATCAAATTGAAGACTTGTCTACTTCAAAACTCATGAAGGACGTTTCAAAAGATTGGCGCTTCTTGTGCTCCAAAAATTAAAGCTACAGAAAAGTACATCTATAGTCATGTTTAATCAAAAAATATAATTCAACAAATATAAAATCATATAAGTGTATAAAATAAATAAAAAACAATTCCCAAAAATTGGAGTCCTTACAGAAAGTAGGTGCCAACACGTACGATGTTTCCAGAAAGTAGAATTTTCAATTGAGGAAAGTACTTATGTGGATCATCAGCAAATTTTTGGCTTATGGCATGTTATCTGGATGGAGCACTCATAGTCGTCTCTCATGTCCATATTGCATGGACCGTACTAAGGCTTTTTGTTGGAAATATAAAAGAAAACTGTACTTCTTCGATTGTCATCGACAATTTCTCCCATCGGATCATCCTTTCTGGAGGAACATGAATGCTTTTCGTGCTGGCATTGTGAGAAAGCAATTCCAACTCCAAGGTGGCCCAGAGACACGATATGGAAAGAGGTTAAAGATTTAGCAAGTGATATCGAAGAGCCTACTAAGGGGTAAAAGTGTGATGGATTTGGTCGCACTCATAATTGGACAAAGAGGAGCATATTCTGGGATCTGCCATATTGGAGCATCTATAAGCCCTCTGAATTTTTGGATTTATTTTAGGTTATATCTTATTATTATATATTTTTTATTTTCAAATTTGACTATTAATACCATAGTTTTGATTTTAGAAACACAACAATTGCCAATTTTTTAAAACAAATTTCATGTGTAACCTAGACAAGTCCATCTTGATGTAGGCATATCATGTCCCACACAAACATGTTCCTTCGTGCTTTATTTTTCTTGTACAAATTTTTGGTCAAAAAGACCAATTTTGACATCTACCGTATTACTGTTATCCGTTTCAATGGAAATTGGAGGCCCAACCTTGATCCAAACTTTTCGACCTAATATATGGTTTTGATCTATTTTAAAATCTACTATGCACATGCCAATAATGTCCCACTCAATTGAGTTTTCTTGTGCTACTTATATTCAAATGACACACAAGACCCATTTATTAGACTTTCAGAGTTTATTTCGACTCAATAAATTATATATGCCCAATACTAGTCCAACAAGCTTAGGTAGAACCTATTTAGGTTGCCATAACCTATTAGGACTAATTTAGATTGATTTTATTTAGATTTTGTATAAACATGAAGGTTCAAACCCATCCCAAGATGTGCTTTCCTAAGAAGGAAACCAAATCAAATCTTCTTGGTGCATCTTTACATATCTTTTGAATTACACAATAAAACATAACCAAACCTTTCCTAAAACTCTACTACGAAAACCCTAACCCATTAACCCTCGAACCCTTAATGTAGACCCATATATAATTTCCCCTTATCTCCAATAACCCATACTCGCATGCCCCTTTCTCTCTAAAAAGAACCCAACGCTCTCTAAACCCTAGCCGCTATCACCATTAACCCCGCCCTCCAAAAACCCTTCTACCACCTCACACGCATCCCTAAGGTAGTCCTCTAACACCGAGCAACCTCTCGAGGAGCCACGACCCATAGGGTGGTCGACACTAGGCCACGAAGGCATTCGAGGAGGCCGAACCCAATCTTGGAAGTCACAACATGTATGTTGACTTCGCGCATGGGTTTTATCAACTTTTACTCATCCTTTTGATGCGAAACCAAATCTAATGTGAAGCTTTACATATTCTCTTTAAAATCCATGAATCTTGACATGTGGATCGAAACGTTTTGCCCGTGGCATCAATTTTCCTACAGGGTGTCCAAACTGAACCGATTTCGGTCCACGATCAATTCCGGTGACTTGCAAAGCCTTTCGACCTCAAACGAATTATTGGTAATGATCCTAACATCCTATTTTATCATCTAATAATGCTTTAAAATCATATCATGGAGTTTTTCATATATTGGTTCATCCGTTTCAAATCTTATAATTTGTTGAACACTGAAAATTCAATGAAACTAGTAGTCTATTAAACTCAAAACGTCGTGATATTTTCCTATGATGCGTATCATGTTTCTATTGATATAAAATCATCTTTCTCCAATATTTTTGATTTATTTCAGAATTAAAAATCTATATTTTTTCTATTTACTTTTGGTTCCAATCGAATCGACAAATTGGCCATATTGTGCATTTGGTTTGGTATAGTAATTGGATATGTGTTTTATGGTAAATTTTAGAATTAAATATTATTTATAAATATTTTTAATAAATATATCAGAATTAAAGAATTATATTTTTATTTTATAAAAAATATTATTTTATAATGGTGACATGACACTACATATAGTAGATATGCTTATGTATGGTTATGTACTAGTTTAGTTAGAATATTTATAATTTGTTGAACACTGAAAATTCAATGAAACTAGTAGTCTATTAAACTCAAAACGTCGTGATATTTTCCTATGATGCGTATCATGTTTCTATTGATATAAAATCATCTTTCTCCAATATTTTTGATTTATTTCAGAATTAAAAATCTATATTTTTTCCATTTACTTTTGGTTCCAATCGAATCGACAAATTGGCCATATTGTGCATTTGGTTTGGTATAGTAATTGGATATGTGTTTTATGGTAAATTTTAGAATTAAATATTATTTATAAATATTTTTAATAAATATATCAGAATTAAAGAATTATATTTTTATTTTATAAAAAAATATTATTTTATAATGGTGACATGACACTACATATAGTAGATATGCTTATGTATGGTTATGTACTAGTTTAGTTAGAATATAGTTAGTTAAGACTATATATGGTGTGAGTTGTGATGTCGAGATGTCACTAATTGGTAGTTTTAAGGTACATTAGGAGTTCATGACGGTATGATTGGAGAGGCCGAAGTCAGACTTTTATACGTACAGTTGGAGGATACAAGCATGTGTGTCTTGCCAAGTTTTAGTATTTGTTTGTTCCTTATCTGTTTCTTTGATTCTTATTCATATATTAGGGACATAGGATTAGTTGATACTTCGCATCTGAATATTATTCGGGTACCAATGTCAATCTACAAATATCGGGTACCGATACTAGACATAACGTTATGTTTATTCGTCTCCATTGGCACAATAGACCATGAAACATTGACACGATTGATAATACAGAGTCTGACATGAGATATTCATAGTTATGGACTATGTACTATCATGTGTGACTTGTTACTGGTATTTGAGTGACTTATCTGGATAGTTTTAGAGCATAGGGAGGGGAGAACTCTACCAAAATATATGGACATCTAAACTTATGATCATGCTTTCATATTTGGAACTTGGTTATTTTACTCGTGTTCGTTGCCTCTGTAGCAGAGCTATAGTTTTTTTACTCGTTTGCCCATCAGTATGACAGCATGATGCCATGGGTGATTGCCTGTACGGCTGGGCTGGTATAAGATTGTCCTCAACTGTATTTTACACTTAGATAGTTATGATAGTCACCATTCAATATAGATATTATTTTTACTGTTACTTGGTATGTATATTACGTACCTTGTTACATCCCTCTAAGGACCTGGTGATCTCCAAGTATTTGTTGAGCTGTCATAATAGAATAGAAGGATGGTTATGATTACATCTATATGATCCAAGTATCGCTAGATATTACTTATTATCCTCTCGTGCTTTAAATTCCTTACCATGTTACATTCTGCTTGTTAGCCTAGCTTTGATAGACTCATTAATTCATTCGAGTCTACTCGGACATATGCTAGTAGGATGCAGACCATGGCACATGTTGTTCATTCCTGTTACATATTCTTCATATGGTTTGAGATATAGATTATTTGATAAGATAAATAGACTAACCTGATTCTAGACAGCATATACGTATTTGAGTTGCACTGGAGTCCACTTTATATATAGCTGGCTATTTACATATCATAATCCTACATATTTGGAGACTGGAGCGTTACATATTTTTGTGATGGCCCATGTAGATCAGATCATATCGTCTCGGTTAAGTTACTGTATCGAACGAGCCTACAATAGGATACTGTATTAGAATCTCAATCCACATTTGCTTTGGAAATTCTTTTAATTTCATCTAGCGTAATTGGAACTCGAAAATTGCATTCGAACATCTTTCTTAAACTCCTTACCATGAATTCTCGTATTTCTCTACTTCGAAAGGACGAATGCTCATGCTTGACATTCCTTTAGATTATATTTTATCATAGGATAGAAGGTAGTTATTAGAACATTTTAAGCAGGATTGATTATTTAAGGTAATAGGGATTGGATAAACGTCTCTATTAGATAGATCGAGTAGATTAGACTGGCAGTATAGACTTCATATAGGCAACTTAATCCAACGAGAGACTCTATAAACAATGAACTACATCCATTCTGTAATTTTACCTATGTTAGATCGAAATGGGGTAGAGGTGTAGCACAGTTTAATTTGGTTTAGTAAGGAAGATTAGATAGGGTTCTCAATCTGAATGATTGGAGTAACTTGGGAGAATATCTGGTAGAATTTTAAAATTAGATATAATTCTCTAGTTAGAGTGTGATTACCCATATGGAAGACTACAGTGAAAGGATTCGAAAGTCCATAGTTAGATGGAGGTAACAAGACTTGTAGCTACAACAGTTGTGTTGGAGTAAGACTTTAAAGATATGCTAGTCTCCTCCTTAAAAAATCTTGGTAGATAGCCTATACTTTGATATGAGTCGGTGTTCATCATCTTCAGACTGATTGATTATTGAAGACCAAGATCATTGAGTAACCAGAAGTATAGTTTGCCATCGACCTGTTCGACCAGCTAACAGGAGCAAAAGTATTTTCTAAGGTTAATTTGAGATCGGGAAACCATCAGGAGAAGGCACAGAGAGAAGATATTCCAATGGCAACATTCAGGACCCGCTACAACCACTATAAATTCTGGTGATGCATTTTGACTAAAAATTACACCTGTTGTATTTATGAGTTTATTGAACATGGTGTTTCCTCAGTAGCTAGAACAATTATGGTAGTTTGGTTATATTTTGTCGTAGGATAGAAGCTAGATTGGTGGCATATTTCATAGGAAGATGATTATCTAAGGATATATGAGTAAGATAGAACATATCTACTAGAAAGTTCGACTAGAACACAGAGGCATTGCACTTTTATAGGAGTTTTAGTTTGGTAGGAAATTCCTCATAATTATTGGATAGTTATTCCTACCCCTGCCAAAACTGATAGGGTGAATTAGAAGTTTACATATCTATAGAGATTTATTAGAAAAATAAGAATATAATTTTTTCTGGTAACTACAAATATGATTTGAAAAATATACAGTTGAATCCTAGTTATAGTTTCCTAAGCTAAAATAGGACCACCCTTATGGTAGACTTTAGAAAGTCTGACTTATGACTATTGTTATGGGTAAAATTGTTGCTAAGCCTTGTACTTAAGACTGGACCTAACCATTATCGTGTGTATTTTGTTTGGGGGATACAGTTACAAGACTAGGTAAACAACCAAGGTTGGTAAAATCTTCATGCCAAGGTGTAAGTCAGAACATAGTACAGTATAAGGACTAATCCTAGGGAGCAATCCTGGAAACATTAGACTAAACCTTGTTAGCTTTTTCTTAAGGTAGAGTCTAGAATAGAAGTACTAGAAGTATTAATATCGAATGATTATATCAGGCTGATAGTAACCTAAGAATATTGGATAGGGCAAATTTGAGTTAGAATAGACGAACATCTCTAAACATGTTAAGACTAGCCTTGAAATGACCTATAGAAAGCCAGGACAAGAATGTTGGTCAATAGGTTTATGCATATGACTAGCTCACCCTCAACCTTTACCCATCCTTGAAATGACCTATAGAAAGCCAGGATTAGAAGGCACTGGTAAGAATATTATAGATTGTTAAGATGTTATATAACTTATAAGAGTACAATGAAGAGCTTAGAGGACTCACAGTAATCACAGATTAACTGTGATTTTTTTATCTCTATGGTTAGTCATAGATAATGATTCAAGAGACAAGTTAGAAGCCTTACCTCTAGATTAATAACCCATTTACATTATAGGTAGTTGAGGAAGTGGCATACCGTCCTGCAATATCCTATCTCTAGAGAAAGTACATGATGTATTTCATGTCTCGTAGTTGAGGAGGTATGTGACTGATCTCAGTCATGTGGTTGACAATTCCAAGGTCACAGTGGGACCGAGTCTATCGTACGAGAAGCAGGCAGTTGGGATACTGGATACCAGCAAGAAGACGTGAAGAGATAAGACTATCAGATTAGTTTAGGTTGCAAAGAAGCATCTTTTCCTAGGAGAATCTACTTGGAAACATGAGGATTCCATCTGGAAGCGATATCCGCCTTGTTCGAGGATTCCAGAAGATAGTAAAACTATCTTTATTGCTATAATTGTATAGAGTTTTATTGATAGTTATATTCTTAATTTTTAGGACAAAATTTATTGGGTAGATTGTAAGCCCTCTAATTTTTGGATTTATTTTATTTAGTTTAGATTATATTTTATTATTATATATTTTTCTATTTCAATTTTGACTATTAAAATACTTTACCGTAGCTTTGATTTTAGAAGCACACCAATTGTCAATTTCTCAAAACAAATTTCATATGTGTAACCTAGACGAGTCCATCTTCATGCAGGCATATCATGTACTACACAACATTTTCCTTTGTGCTCTATTTTTCTTGTACAACTTTTGGGTGAAAAAGACCAATTTCGATATCTACCACATTACTTTTGTTAGTTTCAATTGAAATGGGAGGCCCAATCTCGATCCAAACTTTTCGATCCAATATATGGTTTTGACCTATTTTGAGCCTAGTACGCACATGCCAATAATGTCTCACTCAATTTAGTTCCCTTGTGCTACTTATATTCAAATGGCACAAAAGACCCATTTATTTGACTTTTGGAGTCTATTTCGACTCAATAAATTATATAGGCCCAATACAAGTCTAACAAGCTTAGGTAGAGCCTATGTTAGGTTGCTATATTATATTGAAAAAAATTATTTTGATTTTAATTAGATTTTGTACAGCCATGAAGGTTCAAACCCATCCCAAAATGCGCTTTCCTAAAAAGGAAACCAAATCAAATCTTCTTGGTGCATCATTGCATATCTTTTGAATTACTCCACAAAACTTAACCAAATCTTTCCGAAAATTCCTCTACCCAAACCCTAACCACTAACCCTCAAACCTTTATATATAGACACATATATAGGTGCCCCTTATCTCTCCAATCCCCCAAACCTGCATGCCCCTTTCTCTCTAAAAAAAACCGACACCATCTACACCCTACATGCCATCACCAATAACCTCGACCTCCAATAAACCTTCTAGCACCTCACACACAACCCAAGATAGTCCTCTAACACCCCTTACAACCTCTCGAGGATCCACAGACCATAGGGTGGTCGGCACAAGGCCACAAAGGCAGCCAGGGAGGTCGAACCCAATCCTAGAAGTCATAGCAGGTGTACTGACTTCGTGCATGGGTTTTATCAACTTTCACTCATACTTTTGCAGTAAAACCATATCTAAGTGAAGTCTTATGTGTCCACTTTCAACTCCATAAATCCTGACAAGTGGATCAAAACGGTTTTCCCATGGCGTCAGTTTTGCTACATAGTGTCCAGACTGAACCGATTCCAGTGACTTGCGAAGCCTTTCGACCTCAAACAAATTATTTGTAATGATCACTACATCCTATTTTATCATCTAATAATGCTCTATTAATATATCATGGAGTTTTTCATATATTGGTGCGTCCGTTTCCATCGTACAATTTGTTGTACGTTGAAATTCAATGAAACTAGTATAGTCTATTGAACTCAAAACTTCGTGACACTTTCCTATGACGCATATCACGTTTCTATTGATATAAAATCATCTTTCTCCAATATTTTCTGATTTATTTCAGAATTAAAAATCTATATTTTCCAATTTGCTTTTAGTTCCAACCGAATCGGCAAATTTGCCATATTGTGCAATTGGTTTGATAAAGTAATGAGATATGTGATTTATGGTAAATTTTGTGATTAAATATTATTTATAAATATTTTTAATAAATATTCCAGAAATAAAAAATTATATTTTTATTTTATAAAAATACTATTTTACCGTAGTGACATGATACTACATATAGTAGATATGCTTATATATGGTTATGTACTAGTTTAGTTAGAATATAGTGAATTGAGACTATATATGGTGTGAGTTTTGACGTCAAGATGACATCAAATAGTAGTTTTGTGGTTCATTAATAGTTCGTGACTGTGTGACTGGAGAGACCGAAGTCAGACTTTTACACATATAGTTGGAGGATACAGGCAAGTGTACCTTGCCAAGTTTTAGTATTTGTTTGTTCCTTAGATGTTCCTTTGATTCTTATTCATATATTAGGGACGTAGGATTAGTTGATAATTCATGTCCGAATATAATTCGGGTACTAATGTCAATCTACAGATATCGGATATCGACACTAGGTATGATGTTATATTTATTCGTGTCCATTAAGAAGGTAGACCAAAGGACACTGACACGATTGAAGATACGGATCTGATGTGAGATATTCAGGGTTATGGACTCTGTGCTAGCGTGTGTGACTTGTTACACATTTGAGTTTTACTTGACTTGAGTGACTTGTCTGGATAGTTTTAGAGCATGTGGAGGGGAGGACTCTACCGAAATATCCGGCCATCTAGACTTGTGATCATGCTTTCATATTTGGGACTTGGTTATTTTACTCATGGCCATGGTCTATGTAGCAGAGCTATAGTTATTTTTACTCGTTCGTCCATCGGTGTCACAGCACGGTGCCATGGGTGATTGTTTGTATGGCTGGGCCTGATATTAGGATTGTTCTTAACTACATTTTGTACTTAGATGGTTGTGGTAGTTACCCTTCATTATATATATATATATATATATATATATATATATATATATATATTTTTTATTTATATATATATATATATATATATATATATATATATATATATATATATATATTATATATAAAAAAATATATATATATATATTTTATATATATATATATATATATATATATATATATATATATATATATTATTTTTACTGTTATTTGTCATGTATATTATGGACCATGTTACGTCCCACTGAGGACCTGGTGATCTCTCCAGGTATTTGCCGAGATGTCATTGTAAAACAGAGGGATGGTTATGATTACATTTACAGGATTCAGGTATCGCTATATATTACTTATTATCCTCTCGTGCTTTAAATTCTTTACAATGTTACATTCTACTTGATAGTCTAGCTTTGATAGGCTCATATTATTCATTCGAGTCTACTCGAACATATGCTAGTATGATGCAGACTATAACACATATTGTTCATTCTTGTTACATATTCTTCATGTAGTTTGAGATTTAGATTATTTGATTAGATAAATAGACTAACACGAATCTAGATAGCGTATACGTATTCGAGTAGGACTGGAGTCTATTTCATACGTAGCTGGCATGTTTATGTACCTTAGTCCGACATATTTTAGGACTGGGCATTACAGCACCAATCTGATCAGATATAACCTCGATATCATGCATATCGAGAAGAATGTGTTTGACAACATAATTAATACTGTGATGGATGTAAAGGGGAAGAAGAAAGATAATCCCAAGGCCAGGTTGGGCTTTGAAGAAATATACATATGTTCTGTATTGCATTTAATCAAAGAAGGGAATGGAAAGTATAAGCAACCTAATGCAATTTTCATACTGCACAAGGAGGATAAATGGAGACTTTATAGGTGGATTCAGGAGCTAAAATTTCCAAACGGGTTCGTGTCGAATCTTAGAAGTTATGTTGACCTGAAGGAGAACAAATTGACGGGTATGAAGAGCCACGACTGTCACGTATTCATAGAGAAGTTAATTTTGATTGCATTTCGAAAATTTCTACCGCAAGTAGTTTGGGATCCATTGATAGAGCTTAGCATATTTTTCATAGATCTTTGTTCTACTAAGTTGCTCGTCGATCGTCTAGAAAAGCAAGAGAAGGACATTGCGATAACACTGTGCAGGCTCAAGAGGGTTTTCCTTCTTGGATTCTTTGACTCCATGGAACATTAGCTAATTCGTCTTTCCTATGAGGTCTGTGTCGGTAGACCTGTAGGTTATTGGTGGATTTATCCATTCGAGCAGCATTTGAACCACCTAAAGAGAAAGGTGAAAAATAAGGCACGGGTCGAGGGTTCTATTTGTGAAGCATATGTTCTCAAGGAGATAACAAACTTTTGTTCCATGTATTTCAATCCTCATGTTGCTACTAAGCGAACGAGAGCCCCGAAAATTGGCGACGGGTACCGTGAATCTAATAATGCAATACTGAAAGTATTCGTTGCATTCGGAAAGCCTTCAAGAAAAATGAAGAAGAGATTTCTGAATGAGGACGAGCTAAGGGCTTCTTAGTTTTATATATTACTCAAGTACAATGAGGATGAAGTAGAGAAGCTCGAGAGGGAAGTAACTAATACGTCCTTGTTCACGTCATCTCGATTTAATAGTATCCGATAATATTATAACACTTTGGCCAATGTGTTGTTGTTTTTCAGCAGATTTAATGATGAGGTAAGGTCGAGTATACCATACATAACAGATGAAGAAGTATAGAACAGGAAATGAGATATCATTTCCCTTTCTAGTTCAGTGTATATATAAGGAGCTCGGTAATTACTTTTTGTATATGCACTTTACACAATAATTAACGGAACGTTAAACTTAATTTCTTATCTTGTGGTATTTAGGTCGATCATCCAAACGCAACACTAGAGAATGAATCTATTAGAACTATAGCCAAGGGGCCAATTTGTATTGTCAAAATCTTGCCAAACTATTGTGTGAATGGGTTTGGGTTCAAGTCAACAAATCTCTGATCAGAGACAGCTTTCTAGATCTCGATTTTCTGAAAAATAATTTTTGTATCAAATCTTTGAATTTAAAAGATTTCGATCCAGGCAATGATATCTATGGCGTCTAACGGAAGATTGTGGAGTTGACATATAATTATGTAACAGATCCTGCTAAGATTGTGTTATTCAAGTGTGATTGGTTCGATCCGATCCAAGATCAAGGCTGGAAAATAGACAAGCATGGTATCGTGGATATAAACTACTTATGTCGATATCAAGGCTACTAACCATTTGTCCTATCATGTCAGGCTCAGCTTGTGTTCATAACTTATCCTAAACGGGGAGCAATGAGGTTGGACTGGTTGGCAGTATGCAAGACCAAAACTAGAAATACCTTTGACGTTGATGAAACAGATTATCAGGATGATGAGCTACCTCTTTTAACAAATATTATAGATGTGGACTCAAGAGAAGTTCTTTATTACATGTCTAATCATGTAGAAGAGGTAGACGAAGTAGATAAAAGTGAAGATGAGAAGGAAGAGGAAGAGAAGGCGAGGAAAATGAATAAGATAAAATTTTCAGAAGAGGGTTGAAAATAAAATGTAAAATCTGTCATGTAACATCTATTCAGACTTGTGAAATGTATTGTCATTTAGCTGTGGAATATAAATCTGCAACTACATATAACATGGGCTTACAAGATATCCTAGACACTTACAGACGCTTACAGACACTTAGGAATCCAGTAGAGCTCCTTTATCTCGATACTTTTGCTACAGTCTCAAGATTCTTTGAGTGCGATATATGAATAGTGGTTTCATTTGTAAGTGTTGGTCCTTATAGCTGTGAGTGCTTCATTTACAATCTGTAAAGTGCGATATATGAACAGGAGGAGGTTAGTTATAGTCATTATATCAAAATTAGTGTGCCAACAATCTCCCATGTTTTGATAATTGACAAACGTACGGGTTTTTGAGATAGCTCCCCCGTAATGTGATATCTCCCCTCTATACAATTTCTTCCCCTTTGGCAATTATTCAAAATGAAATCAGTAGTAAAGATAGAACAACCAGTATGTTGAGAGACAGAAAGACATAGCATTTGATAATAGCAAACTTTTTAAAACGTAATGTCCATGCTAGGACAACATGTGAAGCAGAAAAATAGTACTTAAGAACGATATCAACCCCAGTCCCTGAAGGACTACACACGACAGACTGCTAAAAAAACTTAAGACTAATCTCTGAAGGACTGCACAAGACAACAAAAAAGAAAATATTTGAGACACACCACCACAAAGTGCAAATGGCCATCAACTATCAGGAGCAGCCAGAGGGTCGACATCATCCGAGGGATCCTCATCATCACCCGGGGCAGGGGTAAAAGTCCCACATGGATCTATGCCTCCTGGGTACATGAAGCCATAGACCTTGGGGTCGATAAAGCGCGGCCCGGGGTAGGCAGGATGAGCAACATTGGGATCGATGTAGAAATCACGCTCCTCAAGTATGTGCTAAAAGTAGTATGCCTGATCCATGAAGCCATAATGGATGAAAGTGGCAAGGCCTCGAATTGTAGCCTGAATACGTTCCGTAGTGGAGAGTGAAAGAGAGTCAAACTTGTGATCGATGTAGCAGAGAACCTCGGGAGTGAGGATCGTAGAGGGTTGAGCAGAGGAGTCAGCAGCAGCAGCTTGATTGGTGTGAGCACGGTTATGGACTTGGCCAGAAGGGTAGGCCGGCCTCCTATGGGGTAAATTGTCAGATTAACCCTATTAGCTTCTAGGATCATAGTAATGAACATTCCAGAAAGGAGAGACCGGCGGCAGGATTTCCAGATCTAGATCATGGTGAAGATGACATTTTTGGTTAGTGAGATGGGTTGCTTTGAAACAAGGTAGTACATGGCAATTAACTCCTCATTGGTCAGACAATCCATATTACCAAGTTTCAGAGTTATGGTGTTCCAGAGGATACGATGGAAGTCATGAAAGAACGGATTGAGGTCCTTATCATTAGGCTTGAGGATAGCAGGCCGACCGTAGATGTTGAAGAGGAATTCTTCGTAGGACAGAGCACTGGAAATGGTCATGTCCTCAAGAGTCATTGGGAGGGAGCGGTAGGATGTCCACTCATTCAAGCTAAGAATACTAGCTAGAGAGGCGACAGTGATGGTGATTTTAACCCCGCCAACCTTGGTTTCAAACTCCGGTTCGTTCTCGGCAGGAACCAAGTTGCAGTAAAACATCCGGATGGCAGGTGGGTAGATGTCTACTTGCCGCTCCAGGAGGTCGACCATCCCCGCAAACTCTAGATATTCAATATGTTTAGGGAAGGTGAGAAAGGAAATAGACTTCCCTGGACAGATGGGGGCTTTGTGATATGTGGAGAACCAGTCACGGTGCAGACTTGAAGATGACAGGTTGTACCCTTGTGTGGTGAGGGAGAAAATAGGGAGACGGAAGGAGTGGCGGAGGAGGAGGAGCCGTCGTGGCGAGATCTCTTGTCGTGGGAAGCCATTGGGAGTAAGAGAGAAGTTTTGTGAAGTTTTGTGAAGAGTTAGGGAGAGAGGAGGTAGAAGAAGGGTTTATATAGAAGTGAATGGGTGGGGGTGGGGAAGATGAAGGGTTTAAACCGGTTGGTGGGAAGATGTATAGTTTGAAAAGGATTTTGGGGAAGATGAACTGTAGAAGCCTAAAAAGTACAATCAGCATCAGATGCTACTTATAATAGTGCCCGCAAATAAATCATCAAGTGGTGCCAGACATCAGATGACACAGGACATCAATAGGCGCTGGTAATCAAGTGGCACTGCCTGCCACATGGCCATTTTCTCAGAGAAGCTAAACAGTTATCATCATGACTGACATCACGTCAGTCGAGAAAAATCTGTTCGAATCTCGAGCGTGTGGCGCTCGAGGAGATTTTGTCAGATGTGTCATATTCGTCATAAATGACTAACAGCTGTCTCGCACCATCTACAATTGGCACAAAGTAATCAATGACACCATATCATTCAGAAAGTCACAAAACAGTAAGTAGCGTTTGGCGCTACCTAGCAGTTGGTGCTACCTGATCAAATCATCCTGAAACAGTTAGATAACTTGGCACATATGCCACTAATCTCGAAGAACGTGTCTGTGACACTGCCTATGACCAAGTGCATATCAATCACAGCATGCCACGCATCCAAGCAGTTAAACCAACCGTTTGCACCAAGGGATGAATGGCGCGCCAATTGCAGCATGTAACAACCAGGATAACTACTTAACAGTTATCTCTAAACTCTATAAATAGAGTTCTAAATCACTTTCAAAGCATCACTAATGATCATAATCTCCGGAGCAGTTGCTACAGCACTCTCCAAAGGCTATCTTCTTCGGCATCGCATCGTCCAAGGGATAAAGTGATCGTTTTCTGATCAGATTCCTATAGTTGTACTTTCCCAGAAATCAATTGCACTCTTGTACTCTTTTCTTAGTTTGTAATCAAAATTTTGTTTTTGTAAACAAAATGGCGATACTGCTGGGGACAACTTTCTCCTCCGATGAGAAAGTGACAACTCAATGTAATATTGCGTCGGTTGGCACGATGCAGAAGACTTTGGTCGTGCAAGTCGACCAAACTGCCTACGAAGCCATAATTGGCGCAGGGGGTGTCAAGCGCACCACTGTTGTTGCCAAAAATAGGGCGCACACTGTCTGGACTCCGAAGTCCTCAAATGCACCAATCATGACTCATGCGCCAAGCTTAGAGAAAAGCTTTGTAGCTACTTCCTCTTCTTCGCCAATTCTGAAATTGGCAGAGGGTACTCCAATCACTGCCCAGACGCTAATCAGGGGACAGCGTCGCATGGCCAATCCCTCTTCCTCCCCAGTTCTAAACTTGGTGGAGAAGTTAATCACCACTACCTCTGCACGAAACAAAGGAAATCACCCTATGCCCTCTCCTTATCATTCTTCAGTATTGGACTCGAAGGAAAATACATCTGATTGTGCCTCCGTGCCAGTCAATGCAAGAATGCTCCTGAGTAGAAGGTCTACTTCTCTTGGCAAAGATAATCAAATCAATGCCAGGAAACTAGACTCTGTTTGAGGTCCATTTTCTACTACTCATCTGCGCTGCGCCAAACGCGCTGGAACAGGTAGCACATAACAACAGGGCATCTTACCCACTCCTCATGGTCAGCGCCAATCATGCCAGAGTAAGGATTTTCCTACCCTGCATATTTCAAGAACAAAGCAGGTGTTTGCAAAAACAAAAGTATAAAACTTTATTGATACAAACTGTAATAAAGATTACAAGAATTCTGGGAAAATTACAACTATAGGAATCCAATCTTGATGACGATTGCTTTATCCCTTGGACGATGTGAACTGTGAAGACGAAGCCTTTGAAGTTGAAAACAACTCTGGAAACTGAAGGCAAAAACCTCTGAAGTTGAAGACAAAAAGTCTCGGAAGAATGCAGCAGCACTTTGGCAAGAACTTCTGAACTCTCTGATTTCTGATCTCTGATCTTGATCCCCCTTGAAATGAAGACTTGAAACTCTATTTATAGAGTTCTAAAAATAACTAACTTTCAGTTATTTTGGGACTGCGCAGGATGATTTGCGCAGCATTGGTTTGCGCAGCATTGATTTGCGCAGACAGTTACTGGATCGTGGGCCAACTATCATGGACACATGGCATCATTTGATAGAAATGCGCATGATCGTGCATAAACAGTTGCCACGTAATGAACAATCGATGGCATGAATGCCACGTGTAACTTATCAGTTATTATTGATGGAGTGCGCAGAGTTGAATTGCGCATATATGGTTTGCGCAGACTCAAACTGCGCAGGATTGGTTTGCGCTGCCAGCTGTCAGCCGCCCTCGAGCACTGTGCGGCGCAGGAAACGAACAGACTCCTTGTTATTCGTGCTGTCAGTTGTCAGAAAAGATTTGATTTGATTTGGTAATGATGATTTCTGCCACGTCAGCTTGCGCAGTTGGGAACATGCGCAAAGCAGTATGCGCAATCGGATTGCTGCGCAATCTGTTGTCTGTGCAATTCATCCAAATGATGGGTTTTTTGATTTTTTGACTTTGTTGATTGATGCAACTTGATTTTTTTAGGACCTACAAGACCCCCTTCAAAGTTTTCGAAAGTCCCCTTCAAAGTTTTCGAAAGTTGATTTGATTCAAAGTTTCGAAATACTTTGAATTTTTGAATTTTGAATCAAGTTGCGCATGATGATGAGCTGTCTGCGCAAAGTGAAGTGCCCCCAAATTTTTAGGCGCAATCCAAGGCAGCCGTTTCGTATTTCAAAGGCTATAAATAGCCTTCTTCTTCATTTCATTTTTTTACTTTGCCTCCTTCGTGCTTTTGAGAGAAAAATCCCCGAACCCTTTCTGTCTTCTTTCTCCGACGACTTCCATGGCGCCCCGACGATCTAATGCTGCCGCCGCCGCCGCCGCGAAGGGAAAAGCTCCGGCCGAGTCCTCTGTCAGAGTTGCACGGCGAGCATCTCGACATGAGTCTGCGCACCCTGCTCTGATAGGTAGTTAAACCGATCGAAAACCCCTTTTTAGGGTGTTTTGACTTCCTTTGATCTTCGAAACTCATCTCTTTTT
Organism: Iris pallida; assembly: GCA_029216955.1. Taxonomy (NCBI): domain Eukaryota; kingdom Viridiplantae; phylum Streptophyta; class Magnoliopsida; order Asparagales; family Iridaceae; genus Iris; species Iris pallida. The sequence goes on from JANAVB010034420.1 coordinate 10,754,148, forward strand.
AGAGATGAGTTCAAATTGCGCCACCCTTTTTAGGGTTTTTGGTTGCATAAACAGTCAGTCTTCATTTTTATGAAGGCTGTAATCCTGCACAATCTATCGAATTTGTGCTGACAGAAAGTCAGCGCAATCGATTGATTTGCGCTGGATATCAGCGCAATCTATTGGTTTGTGCACCCTGATGCGCAAACTGATATTGTGCAATCTATTTCAGCACAATCTGAGAATTGTGTACTCTACTGTTTTGTTTGTCTGAAAAATAGAGTCTTTGACTTGTACTGATCTTCATCTGTTTTTGATGCAGTTGAAACCAATGAAGATCCAAACTATGAACATTTTGTGGGAACTTTGTCTGAATCTGAATATAAAGAAGATCTGTCTCACGTTTATTATCCTCAGTACGATCTGCCGGCTTCTCGTCAGGCAATATTGATTTCCCAGGACAACGAAACTTTAATGTGTCTGATGAATGGACAGCCTCTGGAATCGGCAGATGCTGTTATCCACAAGAAACCCTTATTCTTGTTTGGTGACGCCTTTGAAAAAGTCTCCCAGCCTAGGCCAAGGATGGAGGAGATGGTAGTCCACCGGGAAGATAGATCATTCTTCATTCCTGACATTACTCGATGCCTTCCTTTGTCACGGTACGCTCATGCGAGCTACCCAAGGAAGATGGAATGGAATATCACTCTTCTCCAGGATGCTCGTGCAGGGAAGATCTTTGTAAAGAAGGTTAACGGGAAAGATATGTTTTACAGCTCTTCTGACAGATACAGTATTATGTTGAGAGGTTTGAGACCCAGCTGCATTCCACCGGAGAACTCCTCGATGCTGATGCCCGTCAGAACCCCTATATTCGCAAATGAATTCGCGAAGGAAGAAGGAAAATACCCTGAACAGGATATCAGAATGACTGGATTAGTGAATCCAGATTACAAGCGATGGAATTGTATTGCAAATTGGGTTCTGACAGCCTTCCAAGACAAACTCCAACAGATTAACCTGTTTCAAGCAGTGCATGCCACTGTATACGGGTTTGCTCCTAACCCTCATATGTTTTTGGCCTTGGCTGAGCGATACAATTACAGGACAGGAACTTTCATGACCCCGGGTGGAGAGATGGGGTTTGCACTCCACGAGATGAAGTACATCTCATACTTGCCCATGGCGGATGCTCCGTATGAGGAGTTTGTTCCCACAAATGATGAGTTAGAGAAACTCAGAAAAGAAAATGCTGAAATGGTCGCAGTGTTTGAGGAATTGCTATGCCATTACAAGATTTGCTCTTTGTACTATAAAAGTGCTACGGCCAACACTTGCTATTCTTCGAAGTGGCTTCCATACTTGTTTCTCAACCATTTAGAGGAAAAGAAAACTAAGGAGAACGACAAATGTTACCCTAATTTTTTCAAACCCTTAAGTAGCACAGAAGTCATGAAGATGATGGAAGAAAGTAAACATTATGATAAGGAAATGAAGGATGATTATCAATGTCCACCTTTAAAGAAAGGTGACATTTTGGAGAGTTTTTTGAGAATGGGTTACAGACCCATGTCCAAAGAAGCCCAGTTAGCAGGGTTTCTGACACACTGGCTCAGACGATTTGTGGTCCCGGGATCTAGTGCAGTGGACCGTTTCCATCGCGGCGTACTATTTGCTGCCGTCAAGCTAGTCTTTGGTTACAAAGTTGACTTGTTATCAGCAATGACCTGCAGATTGAATGCGAGTCTTCGTTTGTATGTTGACTCGATGCTGAAGGCAAAGGGAGAGAAAGAATTCCCACGTCTCGAACTGCCGTACACTTATCTCTTTGGATGGTTACTCCTCTACTATCCAACTTTAATGGACCCTGGTATGGGACCAGTAGATGGCAGCTTCTTGCGCAGATATTCTCAGGGTAAATGGAAGTACACCTCTCTGAGTGAGTGCAGATTTGTTTTAAATTTGAACAGAGGATGGAACTTCTGTTGCGCCCCTCTCCCTGCCGGTCATGACCAAATGCCACCAAACATGGTAGATTCAAAGCTGCAGCCCTTAAACCGTATGGCCTTTGAATGGTTGAAAACAATTCGACCATCTCATTTAGTATACCGCTTTGAAGAAGAATGCTTTTTGGAACCATACCTCCCTAGCCGGTTTGCCCGACAGTTTGGATATGACCAATTCCATGTAGGGAATGCAATCACCTGCCTTCAGGGCAAGGGTTTCTTGATTGACGGGGCCCGAGCTTGGGCCTACTACAATGCCCGTGACACAAAGGCTACCTTCTCGATGCCACCAAAGAGTACTCCTCAAGGGCCTCGGATGCTCTTCACATACTCGGTATTTTACACATCTGCAAATACTTTTACCGAGAACTTTAATCTCGCTGATAGTTTTGCTTCTGCGATAAGATTGAGGAAAGGGAGGATAGCTTTATCAATCCCTGCCAATGATGAGGCGAACGAGCCGGCGGATGAACCTCTAGAAACTTCGAGAGAAATGATGTTCCAACAAGAGATAAACGCAGCCATGCGTATTTCTCTGAGAGTGGGAAAGTCTCCTGCCAAGAAAAGAAGAAGAGAGGAGCCTCCTGCTCCTGCAGCAAAGAAGAAATTGGTCTTGGAGCATTCTTCTGATAAAGTTACTACAAGATCACAATCTCGGCAGCTAGCCGAGACAAATCAGGAAGTTGCTACTACACCAACTTCTGTACAGAAACAAACAGCACCAATAGATGTAGAGAGTCCTGATAGACCTCTTCATAGAAAGAAGAAGAAGAAGTTAGTCACCAGAAGAAATTTAGAAGCCTCTTCTTCCAAACAACTTTTAACTTCAGTAGATGCTGCGGCAGGACTTATAATGCCATCTCCCACACCTGTTTCTGAATCAGGGAGTAAAACCCTTGAAGAGACTGAACAGAGGGGAGATCTTGATCCCATAACTGAAGTTGAAACACCCAGAGAAAACATCGTTGAGGAAGAACAAAATATTATACGACCTCTTTCACCTGTCGCGGAGACGACTCAGCTTCCTCCTACTCCTAAGACTCTTCGTGAAGAAGAAGAGCGTGAAATGATCGCTGCTTTAGAAGATTGTTATAGCCTGCAGGAAGATCAAACCACAACTGACAGTGGAAATACAGCCCAAGAAGAAGAAGAAGATAAGGATGAAGAAAGCTCTTCGTCTGGAAATATTGATGAGTATATACAGAATCCTGAAGGGGACAACGAAGAACACATATCTCTTGATACCGCCGATGATGCTTCGGATCCTAAAAAGGATATTGAAGTGGAGGCGTCCGTAGAAAAGGTTGTTAACCCTGATGAAGACGTCGAGATAGAAATATCTCCTGAAGAAGCGGCTGGTGAAGATGTTCAGCAAGAGAATCCCGCCACCGAACCCCAAGGTATAAAACGAGATTCAACAATCTTCTTTCTTTAAAATAGATTGATATCTAATATCTTCATTTGTAGTTTTTGCAGATCTTGATACTCTACCAACGCCTCCAATGGATTTAGCAATAATGCATATACCAACGGTAATCGTTAGTAGTAGTCATCACTTATCCTGTGGTTCTGAAGCAGGCAGCAGCCAAGCTGTTGCAATTGAAGCTACTTCCGTTCAACGGGAGTCTATTCCAGCAGGAGATGCAGTTGTTGTTAGATCAAATCAAGGTAAGACTGTTTTTATTTGATCTTTTTGTTTATTGGCAAATTAGTAAAATAATAATTTTACTTTTTGCAGAAGAACAAACAGGAGGAGCAGCTAGCTCCACTCTGGCTCCTTTGTTTAAAGAGCCCATTATTCAGCAGCAAAGGATTGAGCAACCGACTACCCCATCCTCAACTGGGGTAGCTTCGACTCCTGGAACTATAGCCATCAATCAGCAAGTTGTACAATCATTTACCAAATGCTTCTTTGAATCGTTGGGATCTCTTGCTCATAAGATGATAGAGAAGGAAGGAGCTGACTTTATTATGGTTAGGAAGCCAACTTCTTTTTTAATAAGAGCCATAAGGAATCAAGGAGATGAAGCTCAAGCCATTCTTCTTGAACATATATTGGATGAGTTGGAAGTATCTATAAAGAAATATAAGGAGCTCAAGAAGAAAAACATAGACTCTCTGGTGCAAGCCGAATATGAGCAACTAGCCCAAGAAGCTGATATTGAAAGGCTAAACCTTCAGAACCTTTTAGAAGCTCATTCTGCAAAGTCAGCTGAATTCAACTCAAAGATAGAATCAGTTACTTTGGCAGCTGAGAACAAAGGACAGAGGCTTACTGGATTGAAAGCGGAAATTATTCGCCTTCAGAAGGAATTTGAAGAAGAAACGGCCAATCAACGACTTATGATTGAACAACTCAATGCCCTAATTCAGGAGAAAAATGAGTATGAAGAGACTCATAGTGCTGAAATTACCCGCAGGACAATAAATATGCCTGTTTTTGATGAAGAAAAAGGGATGGAAGAAGCAAGAATGAGAGTAACAACTAGTCACGAAGAAGAGTTGCAGACTTTGAAGCAACAGATCAACAATTTGATTGTTCCTCCCTCTTAATTGAAACTCTTTTGTATCTTTGTTTTTGTTGCTGTAGAAGCATTTTTGTACTGTCTTATATTCTGATTTAAATAAAAGACATTTTGTTGTGGCTCCATTATTTATTGCATATCTTATTCAGATATAAATAATAGATAGATATTTATTGACAACTTAATCAAAAATGACAAGTTGCTGATATAGAAGATGAACGATGATGAATCGTCAATGTATATGAAAATGAGTGAACGGGAATACCGTCAAGTAATGATGAAAGAACGAGTAGATCGTCAAATGATGTTGAAATGAACAAATTAACCGTCAAATGATAATAAATGAACGGGTTAACCGTCACAATAGATAAACGGATGAACCGTCAGATATTGACGAACGGACGAACCGTCGGATGATAATAAATAAATGAACGGATGAACCGTCAGGTGTTTAATGAACGGACGAACCGTCGGATGAATGTGATAAATGAACGGATGAACCGTCGGAAGTTAATGAACGGGTGAACCGTCGGATGAATGTGATAAATGAACGGATGAACCGTCGGAAGTTAATGAACGGGTGAACCGTCTGATGAATGTAATAAATGAACGGATGAACCGTCGTTTCATTATTTGAGGAACTTCTGTCTATAAATATAGCAGAAATCTGACAGGAATAAACACTTCTGCTCTTCAACATAAAAATGTCGTCCGGAGAAGCATCTAAGAAAACCGAGATCGCCCCGAAGGTTGAGAAGGGCACTGAAGAACGTCCTGCCGATCTAATCCAGCCGAAGGAGGCAAAAGCGGGCGAAGGTCCGTCTGCACCTCAGCCACCACGAGACATCTTGGACTTCCTGCTCGAACCAGGAAAGACTAAAGAAGAAGAAGCCATGAGGATGGCCGCCTGCAAGTTTCTTGTGGGATCCAGCAAGGAGGTTCTCGACTCTTTTGCTGACCGTATTTTTGAGAAGGACGGCAGTGGCCCTCGTCCAAATGTAAAAAAGGATGATAATGACCTTTGATATGTACTATGAAATAAAATTTGAACTTTATTTATGAACTTGATTCTGTCTGATAATTTACAAATATTTACATTTATACATAATACTTCTTTAAGAATTTGCCATTGATAGGCATCATAGCAACTCGACCATCAAGTTCTGAAAGTTGATAAGCTCCGTTTGAGAAGACTTTGCCCACGACATAGGGACCTTCCCATTTTGCATCGAATTTCCCTTTGCTCATATGAGTCATAGTCATAGGACGTCTGACCGTCAGAACAAGTTCCCCTTGCTGAAAGGCTCTAACCTTCACTTTACGATTAAATGTCTTTGAGATGCGGGCTTGGTATAACTCAATATGCTGTTGAGCCATTAACCGCTTTTCATCCAATGCTTCCAACTCTTGAAGTCGAAGAAGGTCATTATTTTCTGTGGTAAGTTCATTGGCAATAGCAATCCTTAAAGAAGGAATTTGTAACTCCAAAGGAAGGACAGCTTCACAGCCATACACCAAAGAGAAAGGTGTAAAGCCTGTGGGATTGCGGACTGTAGTTCGATAGGCCCAAAGACATTCGCCAAGTTTCTCACTCCAATTCCGTTTGTTAGTGGATACAAACTTCTTAAGGAGCTTAATAATGGTTTTGTTAAAGGCTTCAGCTAAACCATTAGCGGCAGGATTGTACGCCGTCGAAGCAACATTGTTAATCCGATGATCATCGCAGAATCTAGTGAACTTCTGACTAATGAATTGAGGTCCATTGTCATGAATGATTCTGCGAGGTACACCGAATCTATAGATGATATGGTGTTTAACGAAATTGATGACACTGCTAGTCTTGACTTCAGTCAGAGGTATAGCTTCGGCCCACTTGGAGAAGTAATCGGTTATCGCCAATATGAACCGATGTCCTCTAGAAGAAGGAGGATTAATAGGACCTATGATGTCCATACCCCAAGCTTCAAAAGGCCATGAAGCAGCAGTCGGGTGTAAGAATTCCGAGGGTTGATGAATGAAGTCTGCATGGATTTGACAAGCACGACATTTCCTTGCATATTCAATGGCATCTGATACCATAGAGGGCCAATAATAACCCATACGTCTAATGCGATCCTATAATTTAGGACCAGGTTGATGTGCTCCACAGACGCCATCATGAGCTTCACGCAACACTTATTTGGCTTCATCACCAGCTAAACAGCGTAGAAGAAGACCATCATAAGTTCGCCGATAGAGTGCTTTGGTGGTTTGATTGTAATAAAATCGTAGAGATCGACGTCGAATGCTTGTAGCCTCCTTAGGATCTTCAGGGAGTATGTCATGTAATACGAAATCGATAAAAGGAGTTCTCCAATCTTCACTGATAACATTGACTTCAGTAAGATTACTGAACTCAATATTACGATTGTTTTCGACACAGAACAGTTCTTGATTAGAGATGACCACCACTTGCTGTCTTCTGATAGGGATGGCTAAAACTGCTGCAAGATTGGCCAAAGCAGCTGCTTCAGTATTGCAAGCTCGGCGTACATATTCGATGAAGAAAGCTTTGAATGATGTAGCCATGTTGATTGCTGCTTCAAAATAAGGTACCAGATCTTGATGGCGAACTTCATAGGTTCCTCTAACCTGGTTAACAACCAATTTAGAGTCACCATAAACTTCAAGATACTCGATGTCTAGTTGTTTGGCTAGCTGAAGGCCAATGAGTAGAGCATTGTACTCTGCCACGTTGTTGGAGCAAGGCTCATCTAGAGAGTAGGCTCTTTGGATAGTTAATCCGTCTGGAGAAACGAGAACAACTCCAACACCTGCCACTATAGCACCATTTGGTCCAATTCTTGATGCACCATCAAAGAATAAACGCCAGGTTGGAAACTCTTCGGAGATCATGTTGACTTCTAACGTCTCGTCAGGAATTTCGTCATAGAGTTTAGATGTTTCAGGCATAGGATGAGCTGCTAAGAAGTCCGCCAGCGCTTGACCTTTGACAGACTTTTGTGGAACATACACCATGTCATATTGAGCTAGCAGGATTGCCCATGTAGCCAACCGAGAATTAAGTGTACTTGGTTTCTTCATGAGTACCCGGAGAGGGTTAACTCGAGATATAACATGAATAGTTTGACCAATGATATAATGCCTCATCTTTTGCACAGCAAACATGAGAGCCAAGCATTCTTTCTCGACAGGACTATAATGGTGTTCAGCACCAATCATAGTTCGGCTAAGATAGTAGATAGCTTGTTCATGGCCTTCTTTGTTCTTTTGGGCAAGTAAAGCACCCAATGAATGGTCCATAGCACGGACATACATCAAGAATGGAATGCCAGAGATAGGTGGCACCAAAACTGGTGGGTTCATAAGATATTGTTTGATATCGTCGAATGCTCGTTGACACTCTTCAGTCCAAACAAAAGATACACCCTTCTTCATTAGTTGAGTGAATGGTCTGCAGCGTCCAGACAAGTTCGAAATGAATCGCCTGAGGTACGCAAGTCGGCCTTGGAATCCTCGTAGCTTTTTTAGGTTGCGTAGAGGACGCATCTCTTGGATGGCTTTGATATTCTCGGGATCCACGTGTATACCCTTAGAGGTAATGACGAAGCCGAGAAATTTGCCACTAGAGACACCCAAGAATGACTTGGTGGGATTTATCTTGAGCTGATGTTGACGCATGAGATTAAATATTGTTCTCAAATCTTGGATATGATCTTCTTTTAGACGACTTTTAACAGCAATATCGTCCACGTAGCATTCGACTGTTTTACGAAGATGTTCTCTGAAAATGGTACTCATAGCCCGTTGGTAGGTTGCACCCGCATTCTTGAGACCAAATGGCATCACTGTATAACAATAAACTCCTCGAGGAGTGCGGAAAGATGTATGCTTTTCATCTTCAGGATGCATTTTGATCTGATTATACCCAGAAAATCCATCCATAAAAGATATCCTTTCGAACCCACAAGTATTGTCAATCATGACATCTGTGATAGGAAGAGGAAATTCATCTTTTGGACATGCTTCATTGAGATCTCGAAAGTCGATGCAGACTCGAACTTTTCTAGTTTTCTTCAGAACTGGGACGACATTGGCTACCCAATCAGGATGCTGCTCTTCTCGAATAAAGCCACAAGCGATGAGCTTCTTGACTTCATCATCAATTGCGTCCATCATTTCAGGCTTAAATCGCCTTTGTTGCTGTTTGACTGGTTTAGCATTAGGAAGAATGTTCAGTTTGTGAGTAGCGATCTTAGGATCTAGACCTGGCATGTCTTCATAACTCCAGGCAAAGACGTCGATATATTCTTTAATAAGAAGAATCAACTCTTGTTTGTCTGCTTCTGGAAGATTTTTGCTAATAAAAATTGGCCGAGGTGAATCTTTTTCTCCTACATCAATTTGAAGTAGTTGATCTTCAGTAGGAGGTTCACGGTTCAAATCGAAGTACCCATTGGTTGTCCATATGTTGAGCCCAAGGATCTGTTTCCGAACTTTCTTCAACATCTTCATCATAGCCTTCTGGTAGTTCAACAGAGACCATGTTAGAAGATACAACTATACGATGAACTTCACCGATGCTGGTATCGGAATCCCATGATCTAGAATCAGAAGAGTTAGAACGTTCTTCACTATCTGATTCAGAAGCTGTTGGGGATAACAGTGGAGGAGAAGTATATCCGAGACCTTTCTTGGTCCTGTCATAATACATTTGTGATTTTCCATTTGGGACTGATGTACGAATGGGAGTTCGTCTACCTTTACCATAGTTAAGGCCGCTCTTAAAGTCGTAACCCATCTTTCGGAGGATGTCTTTTGATTGTTGACTATAACGATGGAACTGGAGACGTCCCGTATCGTTAACTTTGCTATCATCCGTATAGTTAATCTTTGTTTCTGGTCTTTTATATAAAAATGCTGAACTTTCACCTTTCTTTAAAGAAGGATGAATACGGTAAGAATCATCTGGATCTTCAAGCGAGACTTCTGTCTGAAGAGATTGTACGACTCCCAGTGTAATTGATTGGAAGCTATCTAACATATCCAAATAACTTTTAGTATAATAAATAACATAAATATACTGGAAAGTAGGTGCTTTTTCATTAATTTGTACATCAGTATTTACAACAGGACCTTTGACCTTAGCAGATTTGGTCAAATTGATTACAAGAGGGAGAGAAGAAGAACGTGGAGGAGGCTTATTACGACGGAGGTCGATAACAAGTGGCTCAGAAGAGGTGAGCTCCCTTTTTTCCTTGTTGCGATTTAGATCAACAACAAGTGGCTCAGAAGGAATGAGCTGCTTTTTGTCTTTGTTACGACGTAAGTCGATAACAAGTGGCTCAGAAGAGGTGAGCTCCCTTTGATTTTCATCAGCATCAACTGATTTCTTTTGAACTGGTAAGTGAATAACCAGTGGCTTGGAAGATTGAGGATGAGAAACTCGCCCCTTAACAGGTATGATAAGAGTGTCTTGAGGTACTGCTTTTTGATCTTCTTCAGTATCCATAGCTAATACTACCTTCATAAATTCATCCTTGTACATACGAGCATCGTTGCAATAAGCTTTAACACCCTTGAAAGGATAAAGGTCCGCAACTTCCTTATGAACTTGTCCTTTGTCATCAACATATTTAAAACATTGATGAAGAGTTGATGGAACGACATTGTGTTCATGGAGGAATGGCCTTCCCAGGAGAGCATTATAAGAACAACCATGATTGTCAATGATATAAAAGGTCACATTTGTACGAAGATTGCCTATTTGGAGTTTTAGACGGATCTTGCCCAAAGGTTCACTCTTTCCTTGATTAAATCCCAGAATAGTAGTGATAGTGGTTGAAAGACTATGCACTGGTATCTTCAATGCATCTAGCATTGTCTTTGGCATAATACTAAGTGCAGACCCTGGATCTATCAGGATACGATCAACCTTCATTGAATCTACATATCCTGTATAATAAAGAGGACGATCATGTCTATTATCTTCCATTAGCATATCATCCTGAGTGAAGGTAATATTTGGGATCAGTTCTAAGACACTATGACTGTGATGACAAGAGACTGATTCTGATTCTGGCTTCTTGAGAAGAGTTAAGCAAGTTTCCGCCTGCATCAGAGCTTCACTTAGAGTTTCTCGTGTCTCTTTGGAAAGACGCAAGAGTTCAAAGATTGACAACTTGGCTGGTGTATTGGCTAATTGAGCCAATATATCAAAATTGTAAGGCTTCTCAAGCCCAGTAGGAGATGACTTCTTTAGAGGTTTGTCAAATCGAACTTGTTGCTTGCCTTTGTCAGCCGTTGTTGGCTTAGGAGAAATTGACACTACAACTGGTGAAGATGTAGAAGGGACCACTTCAGCAGATGCAGGTTGTGCCAGAGTAGGTTCGGAAGAAGAAGCAGGATCCATTTGACCTTCAGAATGATCTTTCAAATAAACTTTTCCTGATCTGGTGCCTAACAGAATCTCTTCGTCAACAATGGGATCAAAAGATACCATGTTGCAGATTTTGATTTTGCCTTTAGAACGAGTTTTTTTCTTGGAAGATATTTCAAATTCTGGAGCAAGATCAGGATGAATCCACATAATTTCACCATTGTCAAGAGACAAAGGAACAAGACCTTCATTGGATGGAAGCGGAAGATTCTCAATCTCAAGGGTTGCTTTAGGAATCGGAATGACACCATGCTGTACCATCTGCGGAGGGAAATCTCCAAATTGAACCGAAACCATATTTGCCGTAACAATCTTCTCATCTTGTTGCAAAGTGACTACACCTGCATTGACAAGCTCTTGAATCTTACCTTTGAGCACATAGCATGCTCGAGTAGGATGTCCAATGAATCGGTGATAGACACAATACTTGGGATGATCAGTCTTATTGACTTCATCAGGTTTCTTTGGATCAGGGAGTTGAATTTTGTTACTTTTGAGTAAACACTCAAAGATACTTGCAGTGTCATTTTCGTCAAAAGAATATTCTACCTTCGGACGAGGTTCCCTCGGTGGAGGTGCAGAAGGAGTAGGAGTAGATGTAGGTGGGGCCACATTGACAGCCAAAGATTCTTTATTTTTGTTCAAGTTAATGTTTAAAGTCTCTTTTGCTTTGCGATTGTTCTGGCGATTGCCACCACCTGAATTCTGATGCTCATCGCGATCAGGATTAGACATTTGTACCCCCAATTGTTTGAACTTGTCAGCACTTACTTCAGCAGCTTTGGCGTTGACGATGAATGAGGGCCAATCTTGGAATTGGGTTGATCCCGTCCACATACTGATAATAGGCAAAAGATTTGCCTTACAAGTATCAATAGTGACAGCAGCTGGAGTCCCTGGAGGCATTTTCAAAGCTTCACGGCGGAACTGTTCAATAAAACTCTCAGCAGTTTCATTATGTTTTTGTTTGATTTTGTTGAGAGCTGACATAGTCATATCATTAAATCCCTCATAGAACCGTTCCAGAAAGATTTGTTTGAGACCTGAAAAAGAAGTAATGCAACCATCGGGCAAACTTCTGTACCAGTCGTATGCTACGCCGGCTAAACAACCGATGAACACTCTGGTAAGAAGAGCATCATTTGGCTGAAGTTGAACAGTCATTACCTCAAAATGATTGATGAATTGACTCGGGGAAGTACTGCCATCGAACAGAGAGATTGTAGGGATTTTGTACTTTGGAGGAAACGGGACATCCTTCCATTCAACCGGGTAGGGTTGTTTAATCCCCAACCTTTGTAGATTGTCTTTCTCTTTAAATGCTTCAAACTAGGTTCGTAAGAGTTTAACAGCTTCATTGGCGTCTTCTGATGAAGAAGAAGGAGCAGGTTGAGTTGTAGTGGTAGGAGGGGGAACAGCGTTGTAAGCACTACCCCCAGCTCCTGAATGACTAGGCGTAGTTTGTACTTGCACTTGTACAGGAGGTATTTGAGGAGGCACTACCCCCAGCCCAGTATTGGCAGGTATTGAAGATGCTATGATCTCTGGACTAGTAATAGGTGCAGCTGGTGGTATAACATGTTGTGCTACAATAATGGAATGTATACTAGCGACCATTTCAGCCATGGTCTTTAGCTTGTCTTCAAGTGCAGCGATTTGCTGTTCTTGATTTGCAGACGTTGAAGCATCTGGATCATCGGTGACAACATAAGCCGTCACTTCTCTTGGTACAGTGGAAGATACTGTTTGTTCAGAACTTTCACTGTATGCATCATAATCAGAAAACGAATCATCTCCTGACTGGAAAGCAGGGAGATGACTTGAAGGATTTTGAGAAAGATTCCTTTGACCGATTGTATCTCGGCTTCGGGAACGGGTATGTTGGAATACTCCCTCAGAAGATTCTTGAAGTAGATCCAGATACCGTTGACTTGGTTTGCGAGGTTTGCCGTGCTTAGAGCACCTTCTACCCCCAGTGTCTCGAGAAGTCATGTTAACAGAAGTGTACAATACTTCTTCATCTTCTGACATCGATTCTGTTTTAGTAAAAGTCAAACGATCAAAGACAGATCATTTTGTTGTTTGACAACAACATTGGATGATGACTTTATGATTGCAATAATGATCAGACGATTGAACTGAAGGAGTTGAGGCATTATCCCGTTTTTGTCTGAGATGTTCTCGGAGATCAGAAACCATGCCAAGACGAGGAAAGGTTCGAGGAATATGTTCTTTAACAATATTCGGAACATGGTTCCGATTCTACAAATGTTTTGTCCCCTGTGTGTACAAGGAAGTACTCACTTCATTGGCATAAGTGTCGGGATTTTTGTTCTTGGAGGTTTGTCTTTGAGGCTTGACCTTCGGCATAGGTTGCTTACGTTTTGCTGAAGTTGGCTTGTTAAGATATGTTCTTAGATCTGCAAATTCACCCCCAGGGGTTTCTGTTTGAGACACCAACAGTTTTCTCTGTTTGGAACGGGATATCTTGAATGTCGGAAGGTCTTGAAATTCTGCTACTGGGGTAGGCAGAATACCTCTTTGATCAGTACAAGTTCCCTTGTCATGAAGGAAAGAAGAATCCTTGTTTGTCAGAGTTCTCGAACTGATTGGTACCGAGGCACATTGAGATGGATCTTCTTCAGTAAAGACTGAAGAAGACTGAGAAAAGACCAAAGGGCCTTTTCCTTTGTTTTGAGATGAAGGGTTAGCTAAAGAGCGTTTCCCTCTGTTATCTTCCAAGTCATGAGACAAGGAAGTTTGAGAAAAGACCAAAGGGCCTTTTCCTTTGCTTTGAAGAGAAGGAGGAATAGTCAAAGGACTACCCTCAGTGGATTACGCAGGGGCAATAGGATATTTGGGAAGAGGAGTAGAATCTCTTCTTTTATTGTAAGAAGAAGGAAATTTAGCCAAAAGACTGTTTTTCTTGGATTGCGCAGACTTGGTTTGCGCATGGGTAGAAGGTGCACTAATCTTTTGTGCACTAGAAGCTCTGGTAGGAAGTGCATCAGGAGTTCTTGTCTTAGAGTGCTTAGGATGCACTTTAGTTACTGGAGTGCTATTTTGCGCAGGAAAAGCCACTGCCAATTGCGCCAGAGTCATAGGAGTCTTCTGTTTTGACAAGGCAACATATGAAGTAGTCTGTGCAACAGTTGCAACAGATTGCGCAGCCTTGACTGCAACAGATTGTGCAGCAGTTGCTGAGACAGACTGTGCAACAGTTGGCACAGCAGTTTGTGCAGCAGTCTGACTAGCAGATTGTGCAGCAATTGGTACAGCATCTTTGGTGGCAAAACTGCCAGATTGTGCAGACTTGGAGACCCAAACTGAGCGCACTTTGCTTTTAGCAGAAGTGGCTACAGTACGGGGAGTGGTCTTGGAGTTGAGCATTGCCTCGTAGGCTGTCTGGTTGACCTTAACAACCAGCGTCTTCTGCGTCTTCCCGATAGACGCTACGTCACATTGAGTTGCTACTTCCTCGTCGGAGGAGAAAGTTGTCCCCAGCAGAGTCGCCATTTTGTTTGCAAAAACAAAAGTTTAAAACTTTATTGATACAAACTGTAATAAAGATTACAAGAATTCTGGGAAAATTACAACTATAGGAATCCAATCTTGATGACGATTGCTTTATCCCTTGGACGATGTGAACTGTGAAGACGAAGCCTTTGAAGTTGAAAACAACTCTGGAAACTGAAGGCAAAAACCTCTGAAGTTGAAGACAAAAAGTCTCGGAAGAATGCAGCAGCACTTTGGCAAGAACTCCTGAACTCTCTGATTTCTGATCTCTGATCTTGATCCCCCTTGAAATGAAGACTTGAAACTCTATTTATAGAGTTCTAAAAATAACTAACTTTCAGTTATTTTGGGACTGCGCAGGATGATTTGCGCAGCATTGGTTTGCGCAGCATTGATTTGCGCAGACAGTTACTGGATCGTGGGCCAACTATCATGGACACATGGCATCATTTGATAGAAATGCGCATGATCGTGCATAAACAGTTGCCACGTAATGAACAATCGATGGCATGAATGCCACGTGTAACTTATCAGTTATTATTGATGGAGTGCGCAGAGTTGAATTACGCATACATGGTTTGCGCAGACTCAAACTGCGCAGGATTGGTTTGCGCTGCCAGCTGTCAGCCGCCCTCGAGCACTGTGTGGCGCAGGAAACGAACAGACTCCTTGTTATTCGTGCTGTCAGTTGTCAGAAAAGATTTGATTTGATTTGGTAATGATGATTTCTGCCACGTCAGCTTGCGCAGTTGGGAACATGCGCAAAGCAGTATGCGCAATCGGATTGCTACGCAATCTGTTGTCTGCACAATTCATCCAAATGATGGGTTTCTTGATTTTTTGACTTTGTTGATTGATGCAACTTGATTTTTTTAGGACCTACAGCAGGGTAAACTAAGGGTGTCTCAGACAGAAAGTCAGGTGGCGCACAATCCTGACATGCGTACCTACCTTAACCAGCGTAGAACAATATCAAGCACACATCAAGAACAATCTGTGCCACCGGCCAAGTTGCGTACAAGGAGAGTGCCTCAAATTAAGAATCCTCTCACCTATGCCAATGAAGTCAGTACATCTCTGTACACACAGGGAGTAGGTCACCTCAAGAACCGGAATCGTGTTTCTAACATCATTAAGGAATATGTACCTCCGACTTCTCCTTATCTTGTCACTGTAACAGATCTCCGTGAACTTCTTATACAAAAACGGAAGTTCGTAGGACCATCTTGTCCATCTGTAACTCTGTATCAGGAACATCACTGTAATCACCACCACGAAGTAGTGATCAAATATTGCTACCAGTCAGCTAAACGGTATGTCTTCGACCGTTTGAACTACATTCGGACTCCTGAACTTGTGATGGTGGACGAAGATGAACTGTTGCATGCTTCAGCCAACATGACATCTCAAAGCACTGGGGGTAGAAAACGTCCAAGACGTAATACAGCCCGTAAACCTAGTCAACAATACCTTGATCGGATCCATGACTCCGACGAAGGAGTCTACCAAAATACCAGATCAAGAAGCCGAGAGACAATCGGTCAAAGGAATCTTCATTCCGACCAAGAAATAATTGGTCAAAGGAATCTTCCTGATTCAGATCAGGACTTCCTCGATCAACGGAATCTTCCCACTCTTCATCCTGGGGGTGGTTCTTTGTATGACTTCGATATCTAGTTAAGGCTCTGAACGGACCATCTTTCCACCAGCTCTTCTTCGGTGGCCATAGAAGTGACTGCCTTTATACTAATGAAGAACAAGATGCATCCAGCTCCGGCAATCAAGATCAGAGGATCGTCGCTTTAGAGGCCAACTTGAAGAACATGGCCGAAATAATAGCAAGTATGCATGCTTTGATCGTGGCACAACACACTGTTTTATCGATTGTGAATCTGATTCCAATCCAAGAACACATAGCAGCCTATGCCACTGCTAATACTGGTCTGGGGGCACAATCTTCTCACAATGCTACCATGCCAGCTCTAAGTCATTCTGGTGCTGGGGTGGTGCTTATCATGCAGTCCTGTCTCCTAACACATCGAATCAGTTTACTTCTCCCCAAGCATCAGGGGATACTATTGAGGCAGTAAAGCTTTTGTGCAATCAGTTCGAAGCTTTCAAGCAGATAGAAAGACGGTCTGTAGAGGCTTGGGATTAAACAACCCTACCCTATAGAGTGGAAGGAAGTTCCGTTTTCATCCAAATATAAGCCACCAACCATCATGCTATTTGACGACAGTTTATCTCCAAGTCAATACCTCAATCACTTTAAGGTAGTGACTGATCAGCTCCAACCAAACGATGCTCTACTAACTAGAGTATTCGTCGGATGCCTAGCGGGTGTAGCCCATAACTGGGATCACAGCTTGCCAGATGGTTGTATAATATCTTTTGCAGGATTCAAGCAGATGTTCCTGGAACGATTCTATGAGGGAACAAACAATATGACTATGTTGGCCCTCATCAAAATCAAGCAACGGCCTAATGAAACTGTTGAACGCTTCATTGAGCGCTTCCGTTGAAAGGCACTCAAAATGCCTCTAGGTACTCCAGATGTACTGACTATAGATACTTGCAATTCAAACTTGTTACCTATAGTCAACATGTGGACCGGATCTACGCAATTTTAAGACTAGGTCTCCTTTATAGTAAGTGCCAGGGCAGCCGAAGACAGTGCTGACAATTTCAAACTAGGCATCCAGATGCCTAATCTTGACAAAGATGAACATCCCAACAGCGGTGGTCGTTAGAACAACCGCAAGAACAAGGAAGATTTAGCCATCAATGTGAAAGGCAAAGAATCTTTGGCTGTTAACGTGGGTCAGTCAACACCTACAACAACTGCACCTCCACAGAGAGCACAACGTCCTAAGAAGGAATATTCCTTTGACGAAGATGATATCATGAGCATATTTGATTGTCTGATCAAAAGCAACAAACTTCAAATGCCGAAACAAAACGGCCAGATGAAGTAGGTAAAACTGACAATCCTAAATACTGTGTGTATCACAGGTTCATAGGACACCCGACTAGGGCGTGTTACGTGCTCAATGGAAAGATCCAGGAGCTGATTAATGCTGACACGATCACTCTCCAGCAGGATGAGAAGACTGTGACTGCCAATATCGTCTCTCTACAGTTCGACAACTTTTCTGCTCAACTTGTGCAGGATGGAGTCGTCCCTATCCCGAAAGCCACTATAGAGATCATCAACCTTCTACCAGCACGAAGTGACGGTCTTGTCCCTTTGTCAACCGACAAAAGGGAAATCATGTGGATCCATCCTGATTTGGTTGCTGATTTTGAGACGTTCGCTTCGTGTACAAAATCCAGAAAGATAACCAAATACAAGTCATGTCACATGAGTTCATTGGGTGGTCATCATCTTCCACCTTTGAATTCTACCTTCATCCTGGCAACAGATTCACCTTCTTCTTCTGGGATAACACTACCAAAGCCAGAAGTCAATTACCAACCAGCATTCTATCTATATAGTCAACAATCCTGTAAATTAATGACAAAGATAGGATATGACCTGTAGAAAGCCCCTAGCTTGAATGTTGGGAAGGGGTCTCCTATACCTCTTTCTTTACGCCTTCAGCACAACCAGTCTCGTATTGGCTTAGGATTCTGGACAAATCCTTCAAAAGAAGTCCTCGAGAAACAAGATTCGGATGAAGAACTGCAATATGGTTTCCTTCGCACCAGCTCCAGAAGAGGAAGCCATGACCGGTATCAGATCTGGGCGACTCTATCTTAGAGACTATCCAGAAGGACAAAAGAATGCAGTCACTCCTACAGTCTCTAATGCCCCACCAGCATCTTCTTCTCCTGATGTCGATGTTTCATCACTTCATCACCGCAAGAAAAACTGGATCTGCACTCAGCATTATGCCGAAGACCCTACTGGATGCACTAAAGATCCCAGTCCATAATCTCTCTACAACAATCACGACTATTCTGGGATTCAATTCCGAAAAAAGTGAACCACTGGGAAAGATTCACCTGAAAGTTCAAATCGGCAATCTCCGTACGAAGGTCACCTTTTATGTGATTGACAATCATGGCTCCTACAATGCTTTGTTAGGAAGACCATGGTTGCATGAACACAATATTGTGCCATCCACTCTCCACTAATGCTTCAAATATGTGGATAACAACGGAGAAGTCTGAAAAGAAGTGGCTGATCTTAATCCCTTTTGAGGCGTCGAAGCATATTTTACTGACTCCAGGATATACAAAGAAGAGTTTATGAAAATCGTATTGGCCATGGATATTGAGGAAGATCAGAAGGACAATACAGATGATGTCCTTGTGATTCCGGTCAAAGGACGTACTTCTCGTCTTTCATCTTCTCAGACTCTGACCATTCATCTTTCTTCTTCCGTCAAATATCCTCTTATTGAGAAGACGGAGCATAGGGAGCCCACATCTTCTGAGCCACTTGTTATTGACCTTCGTCATAACAAGTCTTCTCCTTCTCCTTCTCCTTCTCATTCTCCTCCTTTGTTATCAATCTTAGCAAGACATCGGCTAAGATCAAGAACCCTGTTGTAAATGATGATGTAATTATCAGTAAAGTAACATCTCCTTCGCAGTATACTAATGTCAATTACTATGCTCGATGTTATCTAGAAATCCTGGATAACTTCGAACCCCTTACATTAGGAGCAGTTCAACCTCTTCAAGACGAAGTATCACTTGAATCAGCACAAGATTAATTCTTTCTGGTTCCCTCCTGGAAGAAGGATGAACATCCTATCCTCTTCAGCAAAGGATTGCATCAAAAGGCTACGTCCGATAGCGAGGCTGAAAATGATGATAGTGGGCGACTTCAACTATATCATTACAGTCAACAATTGAACAACATCATCTAAAAGATAGGCTATAATTTTAAAACTGGCCTCAATGGTGGTAGGGAAAGGCGAACTCCTATTCGTATCCTTGCTCCAAAAGGAAAGTTACTGCAATACTACAGCAAAACAAAACACGGGTTGGGCTATACTTCGCCGATCACGATCCCAGATGCTTCTAAGTTTGACAAAGATGAGCGATCTAACTCTTCTGACTCTGCCTCATGGGATTCGGATACCAGTGTAGGGTACGTCCATCGAGTGACTCTATCTATTAATATGGTGACTGACAAATTCTCCGAAGACGAAGATAATTTTGCTGAAGCCCCGAAATCTGATCATTGGGCACAAAGGATGGACACTCAAAAGGAACTTCGCTTCGAACAATGTGAGCCACCTACCGAAAATTAGTTAGTTCAAGTCGATGTCGGAGACGAACTTCTCCAAGACCGATTTTCATCAGCAAAAGCCTTCCTGAAGTAGATAAACAAGAAATAATTCAGCTTATTAGGGAATACATTGACGTATTCGCTTGGAGCTTTGAAGACAAGTCGGGATTAGATCCTCATATCGCTACCCACAAGCTTAATATTTTGCCGAATGTAAGGCCAGTCAAGCAACAACATCGCCGATTCCGACCTGACATGATAGACGCCATAGAAGCTGAAGTCAAGAAGCTCATCGCATGTGGCTTTGTCAGAGAAGAACAACATTCTGACTGGGTGGCTAAGGTCATCCTAGTTATAAAGAAAACAGGGAAGGTCCGACTCTGCATCGATTTTAGAGACCTCAATGAGGCTTGTCCCAAGGATGAGTTCCCTCTTTCGATCACTGATGTCATGCTCAATAACACTTGCGGGTTCGAGCAGATGTCTCTTATGGATGGATTCTCTGGATATAATCAAATTAAAATGAACCCCAAAGATGAAAAACACACATCTTTCTGCACTCTAGGAGTCTATTGCTACACCGTTATACCATTTGGTATCAAGAATGCAGGTGCAACCTATCAGCGGGCCATGAACACCATCTTTCATGAACATTTATGAAAGACAGTTGAAAGCTATGTTGATGATATTGCTGTCAAAAGTCATCTAAAGGACGACCACATCCAAGCCTTAAGAACTATCTTCGATCGAATGCGCCAGCATCAACTCAAGGTGAATCCCACCAAGTCATTCTTGGGAGTCTCTAGTGGCAAATTTCTTGGATTCGTTATTATCTCTAAGGGTATACACGTTGATCCCGAGAAAGTCAAAGCCATTCCAGGGACGGCTTTCGTACATCAGGAGATTCATCTCAAATCTCTCTGGACGTTGTAGACCGTTCACTCAACTAATAAAGAAAGGTGTGTCTTTCGTTTGGACTGAAAAATGCCAGCAAGTATTTGAAGACATAAAGCGGTACCTGATGAACCCTCCAATTCGAGGGCCTCTAGTCACAGGAATACCCTTCCTGATGTATGTTCGGGCAATGGATCATTCCCTGGGCGCTTTACTAGCCCAAAAAACAAAGAAGGTCATGAGAAAGCCATCTATTATCTCAGTCATACAATTATCGGTATTGAACACCGATACAGCCCAGTAGAAAAAGAATGTTTAGACCTGATGTTCGTTGTCCAGAAAATGCGACATTATATCACGGGCCAAACCATTCATGTCATCTCCAGAGCCAATCCTCTTCGATTCTTGATGAAGAAACCTAGTACACTTAATTCCAGACTTGCTATATGGGCCCTACTACTAGCAAAGTATGATATGGTCTACGTTCCACAAAAGTCTGTTAAGGGTCAAGCCCTAGCTGACTTTTTGGCTGCTCACCCAATCCCTGAGACATCTAAACTCTACGACGAGATTCCTGATGAAACTTTGGAATCCAACATGACTTCAGAAGGAATCCTTGCTTGGCGACTACTCTTTGATGCTGCATCCAGAATCGGACCCAAAGACACTATAGTTGCCAGAGTTGGAATTGTTCTAGTATCTCCCGAAGGACTGACAATTCAGAGAGCTTATTCTTTGGACGAGTCATGCTCTAACAATGTGGCTAAATACAATGCTCTACTCATTGGTCTCCACTTAGCCAAACAGTTGGATATCGACTACCTTGAAGTATAAGGAGATTCTAAACTGATCGTCAATCAGGTTAGAGGTACGTATGAAGTGTGGCATCAAGATCTCGTTTTATATCATGAAGCAGCAGTCAAGTTGGCTACATCGTTCAAAGGTTTCTCTATTGAACATGTACGTAGAGCTTGTAATAGAGAAGCTGATGTGCTTGCCAATCTTGCAGTAGTATTAGCAATCCCTGTAAAAACACAACAGATGATCGTTATCACTAACAGGGAATTGTTCTGCATTGAGAATAATTTGCACCTGAAATCCAGCATTTCAGTCAAGATCTGCACCACAAGTAAAGACTGGAGAGCTCCCTTCATCGACTTTATGGTACATGACATCCTACCTGAAGATCCTAAGGAAGCAACAACAATCCGTCGGCGGTCACTTTGATTCTACTACAACCACACCTCTAAAACACTCTATCAGCGATCATATGATGGTATGCTTCTACGCTGTCTTGCCGAAGAGAAAGCAAAGCAGATACGACGTAAAGCTCATGATGGTGTTTATGGTACACATCATCCTGGGCCTAAGCTACAAGATCGAATTCGATACATGGGATATTATTGGCCAACCATGGTGTCAGACGCCATCGAATATTCAAAGAAATGTCGAGCATGTCAAATCCATACAAATTTTATTCATCAACCATCAGAATTCCTACATCCTACTGCAGCATCATGGCCCTTTGAAGCATGGGGCATGGATGTCATCGTTCTATTAATCTGCCTTTATCTCGAGGACATCAGTTTATCCTAGCTATAACTGATTACTTCTCCAAATGGGCCAAAGCTATTCCCCTAGCTGAAGTCAAGACAAGCAGTGTCATCAACTTCATCAAACATCATGTGATCTACAGATTCAACATTCCTCGGCGAATCATTCATGACAATGGACCTTAGTTCCAGTCAGAAGTTTACTCGATTCTGTGATGACAACCGGATCAACAATGTTGGTTCCACAGCCTACAATCCTGCAGCTAACAGTTTGGCAGAAGTATTCAACAAAACAATCATCATGCTTCTTAAAAAGTTCATTTCTACCAATAAACGAAACCGGAGCAAAAAGTTTGAAGAATGTCTATGGGCCTATTGCACTACCATACGCACTCCGACTTGCTGTACACCTTTCTCTTTGGTGAATGGATGTGAAGTTGTCCTTCCATTAGAGATTCAGATTCTATTACTGAGAATAGCCATTGCCAATGAACTCACAACAGAAAATAATGATCGTCTTCGACTTCAGGAGTTTGAAGCACTTGACGATAAGCGGCTACTAGCTCAACAACACATCGAGCTATATCAAGCCTGTATATCAAAAGCCTTCAACCGTAAAGTCAAAGTACGAGTATTTCAAAAAGGCAAGCTAGTCCTTACTGTCAGACGTCCTATGACTATGACACACATGAGCAAGGGCAAGTTTGAACCAAAGTGGGAAGGTCCCTATGTTATAAGTAAAATTTTTTCAAACGGAGCTTATCAACTGTCTAGTATGGATGGCCGAATCTCTATGATGCCTATTAACGGCAAATTCCTGAAGAAATACCATGTTTGAAAGTGTGTACTATATTTTCTAACAAATATTGTATATATTTCAAATCTTCGAATCCCCAGTGGAGTATATCCAAAGTGACAACATCATCTACTCCATCATTACAAACATCATCTTTTGAAACCCAGTTGTTTTAAAAGATATCATGTTCTTGAGTCCCAGTTGGCTCAAGGATAATCAATAGATGTACGATTTTATGTCCACATTTACCTCTGAATTCTGCTATCTACATTAACAACTCGTCACGTCCACATTACCTCTGATGATGTCATCTTCGAAATAACAATATTGCGAGTTATATTCTGTCATGTCCACATTGTCTCTGAACAAATAAAATAAGTATTATTATTTTCAAGAAATATATCATGTCCAGCACCTCTGAATATATTTCTTATTTCTATCTATTACTTGTGTCTTAAACAGATACACAATAAGTAATAAAGCCATAAAAAGTCCATCAATTTTTATTCCAATGACGTACATAACATCAAAATTGTACATTCAGCAGAAAAAATGGTCACAATTGGATAGCTTCATTTGGGAGGCTGAGTGCTAAGTTCAATTATCATTCTCTTCAGAGCATCAGCCCTCTCTATTCTGAATCAAGCACCCTTTGCCTGGCCAAAGCCCTTCCAGGTTCTGGATCAAAAGGTTGCAGGGAGTTAACTCGACGTTCGATTTCTACAGCCTGAACTCGAACAAATTCCTCTCACTGCCTTCTTAGATCATCCAGACGGCTTGTGGAAACTTGATGCATTTCAAGTACTTCTTCTTCTCGTATCCTGGCTGCTTTGAGTGCCTTGCGAAGCTTGGTCATCTCAGCTTCAAATTCCTGAAGACGAGCTTGGCATTCAGCCGCTTCCTTCTATTTCTCTGTGGCTTCAATTTTATAATGCTCAACAGAAGAAGTAGTTTCAATAATGCTAGCATCCAACTCTGTAGATCGTATTGAGAAGGCAACCACAAAATCTTCTAGGGTTGCTTACCGTGCTACAGACTCGCGAGCCATCGCCTCACACTCAGCATCTACGAGCCGCTGGATATTGCCTCTTGTCAGATCTTGGTAGGATTTGATAGGATCTTCGAGCACATCCAAGATGTGCTCCAAGAAGCTAACCCTCTCCAGATCGCTAATATTGTAGATGGTTTCAATGATAAAGGAGGTAGTTCTCCTTACTGACTCGTAGGGGTGGCCTTTCTCCAAGACCATCTGAACAAGAGTTCTTAAGGAAGTAAAGAAAGCGCTGGTATAAGTCTCGACGACGATATTTGTCATCGCCGATACACCAGGAGTAGCCACTTCAGTCTGAACCCCTCCTTCTGTAGAAGAAGTTGGAATCACGGATTGTGCACCAGGAGGTCTCGGTGCTGGCATCCTCGCAGAGCTTCTTTCTCCAACCTAAGTCCCCATATCTAGAGGAGCCATAGTTGAGCTGAAGCTGAAAGTTGTAGATGCCAATAGAGATATAGCCATTGTCCATACTGGACCCTCCGTAATCAAGAAGCACAATCATTATATATCATGTCAAACAGCATCAAAGGAGCCAGTGTAAATAAAGTCAGAAGTTTACCTAAGCCCCGCAACACATACGGGGTCTCACGAGGCACGACATCTCGCTCTGTATAGAGCCTCGCCATGGTGTTTTCAGAGACAGCCGCTTGACTGCTCCCATCCTCGGAACTGCATGACATGAAGTGGCCGCTTCCAGCTCATGATTCAGCCTGGCCATCTGGATCAAGTCACCTCTGCTTCTCTTGTTTAAATAATTTTAGCTGGGTTCTGGGTCTCCTCAGCATCAACTTCTTTATTGAATTTAGGGCTTTGATGGCCCTCATCTCCAATAGGGTATTCTTTTTACTCAACAGCAGTTTGGTTATCTTCAGCCGTAGGATTTTACTCTCTTCTTCCTCGACCAGATTATTGTCGAAGTCACAATCGTTTAGTGCCTCTATCATCTCCTTACCTTTTTTGAGAGGATATGGAGGTTTCGGTCATAGAGGAAGCTGGAACATTTGAAGGTAATATCTCTGTAGATGGCATGATCTCCGGAGAATCTTTAGTTGGAGACGGTAATATTATTCCTGCCGCAGCGAGTACAGTCACTAGAAGGGTGATTGCTATGGACGCTGATTCTGAAGAAGGAACCAAAGGAATATCCGGTGCAACAGTTGGAGTCAGAATATTTGTTGTTGGAGTTCCTGCAAATAGAAAACATATATCAGCACAAAAGCCCAACGAATTAATATTTGCAAGGGCGAGAATATCACCTTTCAGGGACAGTAGGTCTTACAACGACAAAGATGAGTCTGGTCGACCAAAGGACCGTCCTAGCACTGGAGGAGTAAGCAGAGTTGCGGTTTCCTACTGCTCAACTTCGGTTACAATAGTCTTCTCCTCATTTTATGCTCGAGAGGCATTGGAGGAGATCCTTTGGATTCAGAAGGCTCATCATGCACATCTGGTCTCTTATTTTCTTTTAGGATTGGAGAAGGGGTTGTCCTTGTTACCCCAGAGGAAATACCAGCTTCAGCTTGTCGCGTATGGGATCTGGTCCTCGCTGCAGGCTGTTCAATAATAACAGTTGCTTTCTTCATCTTTTTTCCTCCGAGCCTCAGAGGGAGAAGGAGGTTTAGCTGGGACAGAAGGGGTAGGTGATTCCCCGACACTTCGTCTTTTGCTAGTCCTTTTTGCTGGAGATTTTTCTTTCCATTTCTTGAGGAAGATTTCTAGCGGTTCATTCATCTCGTCAGGGAGGCCGACGAGGGTAGCTTCAAGAGGCTCATCTGCAAGAGCATTCTCTTCAGCTTCTCTGAATTCTAGGGTGGTTCTGGCCCCCAACCGTGATCATTGGCACTTACAAAACTATTAGACAGGGTGAATCCCTCAAAGAAGGTATTGGTCGAAGTATAAAAGTTCGCGTATGTGTATAACATACGCGGGCCCATCTCAGGAGTAGCATTGGGCATTAAAAAGTAGCTTTGGTCCCCTTGGTGCTATAATACCTCCATCCTTTGGCGCCATCGATCAAATAGCCAGAAGCTTTTAAACAAGTAGTGGAATTGCCGACATGCATTTGATCATAGCCGAATAGGCATACAAATCAACTAGGTAGATACGGCTCCAGACTAACATTCACCACCAAATCGATACACCAGGTAGGAAGGTTTAATCATCTTCAACCACATGAAGGCAGCAGGTGGTGGACGAGCATCCATAGGCTCTAAATCCATGAACAAAGGAGAAAGATTCTCGATTCCATGAAGTGGGCGAACGCAATCAAATAGCCAGAAGCTTTTAAACAAGTAGTGGCATTGCCGACATACATTTGATCATAGCCGAATTGGCGAACAAATCGACTAGGTAGGTACGGCTCCAGACTAACATTCACCACCAAATCGATACACCAGGTAGGAAGGTCTGATCATCTTCAACCACATGAAGGCAGCTGGTGGTGGACGAGCATCCATAGGCTCTAAATCCATGAACAAAGGAGGAAGATTCTCGATTCCATGAAGTGGGCGAACGCAGTAGAACCTTCATTTCGAACCCATATTTAATCTTTTTCGACAATCAGCAAGGAAGTTTACTTTACATCGACATGTGGCAAAACGGTAGATAAAGTCCCCTCCTACGATGCCTAGAGCCGGATCCATCAAAATGGGGTTCTGTAGCAACAACCAGCCAAATAAATAAGTGTACGATATTTCAGAACGAGGGAAATCATCCTGGGTACTGGGATCCGTCATCATAGTATCTGTAAAAGAGCGAAGACCTGCATTCACTTGGCAAGTCATCGTGAATGTTCATATTATGCCCGAATACTAAACGTACAGTGATGAATAGTACACCGCGATGGATCCTATCAACAACACTGGCCCCGGGGACCACAAATCGTCGCAGCCACAAGGATAAAAAGCCAGCCAGAGTCACTTCTCGAGACATTTTTCTTCCACCTTGTCTGACATAAGTCTCGATGGGAGGACCAGCTGTGAATCCACGCCAATCCTCTGTCAATTCTTTATCAGTATGCCGGGACCTTTCTATCAACTTCTGGATAGTACTGCGGTCGAGTGGCTCGAAGAAGCTAGGATCACAATCCAGAAGTTCTTGAGCCTTATCTTCATGAATACGGCACAGAAATAAATATGCCAACCATTTGGACAAATAACATGTCCTTTGTGCATGGCTCTTGTATAGAACAGTGCAGATCATGAAGTGGCATAACAATTCTTCGAAGACTGCCACCATTCTCGGGCTTTTCTCGGCTAGGGCGTCCAATTCTTCATTGGTTGGCACATACTCTTCATACGGGTCTTCACCCATTGGTAGATGAGAAATATATTGCATCTCATGAAGGGCGAAGCCTATCTCTCCATGAGGGGTGACAAAAGTGCCAGTCCTACTGTTATATCTCTCCGCCAAGGCTAAAATCAAGTTAGAATTGGTACGAATTCCACAGGAAGTAGTTCAAATTGGCTCGTAAAGCTCAAAATCCAAAAGTTCATCTTTAAAGTTGTTCAGAGCCTAGATTGAAAGACGGTTTCAGTATTTGTTCTCTGGACTCATTAAACCTGTCAACCGTATATTCTTATCTGGATACCTTCCTTCAGCCTTAGTAAATAGGTTCACGAAGAAAGGAATTCTAACTGGGATCATCAGAGATGAATCCTCAGGCGGCACACAGCTTAGTTTCAGGCCCCTCAAATGAGTATTACTTCTCTCCGATGAACTATAAAATATGTCCTTATTCTGGAGACCTAGTCTGTGGCATATCTTCCCTACTCTGACCTGTTAAAAAGGAGTTAGGTCCCATACCATATTTCGAGGGTAGCCGGCATGAGCATAACGAGATAGAGACAGATGTCTCATCATGTCAGTGAGATGAATCAATCTGTTCCCGCTTTGATACACTCGCTTCTCTTGTTTCTCTTTAGCCTGACAATCTTTCTTGATAGCTTCGCCAAACAAGAAGGGTGGCTTCTTATAGGGAACCTGATCCAAGCTTACAAGGGGTTTACCATTCATCAAGCATAATAGGGTTCAGTCATCCTGAGACCTTAACACAGCCCTCCAGATCTCGGCAGGTCATACTGTGGAAAAGAAACATGAGACAAGTCTTTTTGGTACTTAGATACCCGAAAAGCATATGCCAGTTCCTCGGCATGAGGGTCTTCCCTCAGATCAACTACAAAAAGAAAATTCAAAGTTAAAAATCTTGAAAAGATTGTTTCTTCAAAAGAAATACTGTGCGCCAATCATGGATAGCACAGGGTATAAAAAACCAGTCCTCAGCCAGCGCATGTAAAATAACAATTCTTAAGTCAGATGGCGCATCAATCGATTAGCGCATGCTCTGCGCATAATGACAGATGGCGCAACATGTTGAGAATAGGACAAATGGCACAGGATAACATTGGTTATGATTGTTTTATCCAAACACTCTGAAAGAGGTGGCGTAAGGTGCAGATGGCGCAAAGCATCGACCAACACTCTGAAAGAGGCGGTCAATATTGGCCTATTGATCGTGCAACACACAAATGGCCCGAGCAGTCCGCTGTCATCTTCTCCGTTCAATTTCTTACCTTCTAAGGCTGGGTTCGCCTCTTCGGCTCTCGTCGATGACGTGATGTGCTACCCTCAGTAGGGGCACACATGAAGTGGCTTCGGCCACTTTCTTTCCCTTCTCGGCGGCGGTGGATCTCTTCGGGGCTATTTGTGATTGGTTGAAAGATTCGAAAGTTGAAGAAGAAGAAGAGTTCGAGAGAAAGAAATTTCAAGTAAAGATTATTTTTCTCTCTTCTCAACTATTTATGGCCAAGGCTTGGCCGTAACAGTCGCATGATCTGTGCCTGAAAGTCGGGTCGGTTATGATACTGCTCTATGCCAACCACTTCTTATTCAAAGTATTTCAAATTTTGAAGCTTTTTAAATTTGAAAACTTTGAAGGGGGTCTTGTAGAAGCCTAAAAAGTACAATCAGCATCAGGCGCTACTTATAAATAGTACCAGCAAATAAATCATCAAGTGGCGCCAGACATCAGATGGCGCAGGACATCAATAGGCGCTGGTCATCAAGTGGCACTGCTTGCCACGTGGCTATTTTCTCGAAAAAGCTAAACAGTTATCATCATGACTGACAGCACGTCAGTCGAAAAAAAATCTGTTCGAATCCTGAGCACGTGGTGCTCGAGGAGATTTTGTCAGACGTGTCAGATTCGTCATAAATGATTAACAGTTGTCTCGCACCATCTGCAGTTAGCGCAAGGTAATCAATGACACCACATCATTCAGAAAGTCACAAAACGGTAACTAGCGCCTAGCACTACCAAGCAGTTGGCGCTACCTGATCAAATCATCCTGAAGCAGTTAAATGACCTGGCACATATGCCACTAATCTCGAAGAACGTGTCTGTGATGCTGCCCATGACCAAGTACATATCAATCATAGCATGTCATGCGTCCAAGCAGTTAAACCAACCATTCTCGCCAGGGGATGAATGGCACGCCAATTGAGTATGTGCCAACCAGGATAACTACTTAACAGTTATCTCTAAACTCTATAAATAGAGTTCCAAATCACTTTCAAAGCATCACTAATAATCATAATCTCCTGAGAACTTGCTGCAGCACTCTCCAAAGGCCATCTTCTTCGACATCGCATCGTCCAAGGGATAAAGTGATCATCTTATGATCAAATTCCTATAGTTGTACTTCCCTAGAAATCAATTGTGCTCTTGTACTCTTTTCTTAGTTTGTAATCAAACTTTTGTTTTTGCAAACATAGACAGTCAAACCTATTCATTTTCTGCGTCCTTATGTTTGGAACAGAAAATCTGAAGGAAATTCGCAAATTGCCGTCGGAAAATCCGAACGAAGATAGGAACGTATTTAAAGTGATAGCTGAAGAATTTAAAACAATTCTGGAATCGAGAAGTCAATTTGGGTAATCTGTGCCAAGAATTAATAGTTAATCTTTCGATTTTCTGTATAAATCCAGCAGATGATCCGTTTGTAACAGAAAATAGTTGTTGTTTCAGGGCAGATGATCCGACGAATTCCTACAAAATACCTTCGAATTTTTTGGGTACTAAGAAATGAAATCAAAAAGATTTTTCAGAAGACTAATCTTGCGACAAATTAATGAAAAACGATCTTAGGCAAGATGTTTAGTAAAGATATCAGCAAGTTGATGCTCAGTGTCAATGAATTCAAGACGAATATCTCCTTTTAGTTGATGATCGCACAAAAAGTGATGTCGAATCTCAATGTATTTTGTACGTGAGTGACAAATAGGATTTTTAGTAAGATTAATAGAGCTAGTATTATCACATTTGATAGATATCCTATTGGATGAAATACCAAAATCTACAAGTATTTGTGTCATCCAAAAGATTTGTGCACAACAACATCCAGTTGTAATGTATTCGACCTCAGTTGTAGAAAGGGCAATCGAGTTTTGTTTCTTACTAAACCATGAAACCAAGGATTAACCAAGGAATTGGCATGTACCGCTAGTTCTTTTTGGTCAATCTTGCATCCAGCAAAATCTGTATCTGAGTAGCCGATAAGCTCAAAGGATAAAGATTTTGGATACTAAAGCTCCATGTTAATGGTGCCTTTAAGATACCGAAAAAAGCGCTTGGCGGCACACAAGTGTGATTCTTGGAGATTTGCTTGGTATCATGCATATAAGGAAACACTAAACATGATGTCAGGACGACTATCAGTTAAATAAAGTAAGCTACCGATCATACCTCGATACTTACGAATGTTGACCGATACACCATTTTTATTTTGATCAAGCTTAGTCCTTGCTTGATTTGTATTCCAAGAAAGAATGATAATTCTCCCATCATGCTCATTTCAAACTCATCCTGCATAACTTTGGCAAACTCTATACACAATATTTTGTTGGTGGAACCAAAAATGATGTCACCAACATAAATTTAAACTAATAGGCGTGTGCCATTGTGAGTTTTAATAAACAGTATGATGTCAAATTTTCCCTTGGAGAAGTTGTAAGAAATAAGAAAGGAGCGAAGACGCTCATACCAAGCACGACGAGCTTGCTTGAGGCCATAGAGGGCTTTGTGTAGTTTGAAAACATGATCAGAAAATTAAAAATCTTCAAAGCCAAGAGGTTGCTTGACATACACCACTTCTTTAATAACTCCATTAAAAAGGGCACTTTTAACATCCATTTAAAAAAGTTTAAAATCATTAAAACAAGCAAAAGCATAAAGCATTTTGATGGATTCAAGACAAGTAACCGGTGCATAGGTTTCTTCATAATCAATGCCTTCTTCTTGGTTACAGCCTTGAGCAACTAATCGGGCTTTGTTACGAGTGACGATTCCATCCTCATTAAGCTTATTTCGAAACACCCACTTTGTGCCAATAATAGGATAGTTGTGGAGCTTAGGAATGAGTTCCCAAACGTTGTTTCTCACAGAATTCTGTCGGCATACCAAATTCGGCGCTCACATTAAACAGTCGAATATTTTTTACTACTTTGGGCCCCACCAAATCTTCTTTATTCTCTCTTCCATCTTTTCAAATCCTCTTCATTAATTTCCTTCCATCTTTTCACCCCCCCTTATATCCAATCACATCCTTTCAACCATCTCTCTTCATTTAATCCCCTCCATTAATATATTCATCACCATATTCCAAACCCCTCTATTCAATTCTCTTCCATCTTTTCCTCTTCCCTCTAACCTTTTTTACTCTTTCCAACGTATACAACTCTTTACCTTCTTCTTCACCTCTATTTATCTCTCTTCCTCTTCTTCTCTCTCACTTTCTATCTTACCTCCACTATGGCCCACACCAAACGACCTCGCTCTTCCTCCTCTTTCAATCCCTTCATGCACGTGCCACTACCCAATAGCACCTATGACCGAAAAGTCTTCAAGTCCAGTGTCGCTGTCGACGCATGGTTCCAATCCTTCAAACACCATCCCGTGTTCGACGGAAAGCCAATCAACTGGAATATCTTCTCCGATCATCAGCATCTGTTCCAATATACGGGACTAGCCAAACTTCTCAGCCGTCAAGTCCCGGTGTATCCTGCTGTCGTTGGCCTCTTCTACTGCAACGTTGTCCCAGACCTTACAAACAATGCGATCGAGACTCTCATCAACGGTCGTCACTTTCGTCTCACCGCCCGCGATCTTGCTGAAATCCTCAAAATTCTTAATCAAGGGGATGCTCTTCCTGTTCTCGCCGGCCTTAATCCTACCTCTAATGTCTCTTTTAAAGAATTCTGTGGCATCATTGGAAAAGGGTCTGACGCACCTCCAATTCCAGTACTTTCCAAACAACTTGAGCCATTCTACTGCGAACTTCATCACATCATTTGCTACACCTTGTCTCCCAAGTCCGGCAACTACGACGCCATCACTTGCGATGCCCTTGTCTACATGTATTATCTCTATGCTAAGAAGACCTGGTCCTTTGCCAAAACTCTGCTGAACGCCTTCTCCTCTGTTCACTCTGCGGGATGGCATGCTCTAAATTTTGGCATGTTCATCACTCTCATCCTGGAAGCCAAAGGTGTAGACCTCAGCCTATGCCACACGGATGGTGCTCCTTCCTTCTTGGCCGTGTCACGCTACTCAGCTACCGGCCAATCCTCTCGCTCAGCCCGCCCATCCAGTTCTTAGACCTCTGCTGATGCTCCTATTGATCCTTCTTCCTCCGACCGTTATATGCCTCTCACTCAGCATCATTTTGACATACGCATGGCTCAGGCTGAGGAGCAGATGCGGACCAATACCAGAGGCCTCGGTAACCTCATCCAGATTTGCATTCCTGACCAGTGCTACTTCATTCAGCATACTCTTCAGGACCGCAATGCTTTTCTTGATCCCGATCTTCAGGACCGTAACCTTCATGCTTCACGGTTCTCTGATCCAAATGCCTATGGGTTTATGTATCCCGATGGCATTGACCCTTTTGGGGCTTTCCAAGGGACCTGGGTGATGATAGTGATGATCCGACAGATCAGTAAACTCTGGTCTCTCGTGGTGATGGTCTAAATAAGGAGTGGTGTCAGTGTCTTAGTATGTTTGTCCTTTGAGGTCCTTCGGGGACCAGGGTTTGTGTTTTCCAGTTTGTTTTATGTTGTCCTGTGGGGTCCTTCGGGGACCAAAGCTGATGAACTTTTTAGTATTGTTGTGAGAAATCCTGGTAGGGATAGTTATCTTCCTTTCCGTCCAGTGTCAGTCAGAGAAAATCCATGTACTCTTAAAATTCTATTCTAAATATATGCATGGTTTTGCTTCTCATATTGTCCTTATATATTCACTTCTCTTCTGGACTCAACCACCTTTGATTAAATGACATAGGAGAAGAATGTGTTGAGGGGGAGTAGTATTGCTACGGGGGAGATACTCTCTAAAACACAATATTACCTTCTTTTGTCAATTATCAAAATGGAGGAGATTGTTGGCACATTGATTTTGATAACATTAACTACATCTTCGTGTTTTAGTTTCTCTATCCTTTTCAGAAAACAGATATGCCACTAAGTTTTCCAAAGGCTACTACAAAAGATCGATGAAATCAAAGCTACTCAATAAGCCGCACGGAAGATTTATGAATTGACTTAAAGCAAAACTGAAGAGAAGCCACCAGTATACTCAAAGCCCGCACTTAAAGTTTCAAGCTTCTAGAGTTTATACAAGGTCTAGGACAAACTATGAAACACTTAAGGTGGATGAAAAACCCAAAAGTCTTTACAAAATGTCCTTTGAAAATCACTTGTATTACATCAACGGAATACCGACGGTATACCGATAGGTACCGACGGTATACCGATTTCGTGCACAGAATATGTTCTGTCAAGATAACCAGAATACCGACGGTACACCGGATCATACCGACAGTACGCCAAAAAAGATGTACAAAGAAGTCTCTATTGAAATAAACAAAATACCGACGAAACACCGATCGGTACCGATGGTACACCGATACCAAAGCACAACAAAGTTTTTGTGAAGATAGTCGGTATACCGACGGTACACCGATGGGTACCGACAGTACACCGATATCGAAGCACAGAAAAGCTTATGTGAAGATAATCGGTATACCGATATACCGACGATACACCGATATCAAAGCACAGAAATGGTTCTGTGAAGATAATCGGTACATCGACGGTACATCGGTTTGTTCCGACGGAATTCCGTTTGCTTATCTTTTTTATTTTCGAATGGACAGATCCCTTAGCACTAAATGCTCGAACGGCTAGATTTATTACCGTTACTGTTCAGATGGTACACCGACGGAATTTCGGTCTGTACCGACGAAATTTCGTTCACTGTATGTTTGGAGCATTAAATGACCAGCTCTCATAGTGTTCTATTTAAAGTGGTTGTGCTATCTCTTTGAGGGCATCCACTTGAGCTTTAAAATTTCCTCAACTACCAAGAGTTGTACCATTCGATCTTTAAAGTATTCTAGAAGATCAAAAGCTTTCTTTCATTCTTATTGAAGTTGATGAGCCTTCGGAGGAAAACTTGTGTGTAATAAGTTGACGAGCTCTTCGGATCCAAACTCGTGTTGAAGTTGACAAGTTCTTCGAATCCAAACTCGTGTGTAACTATTTACTCAAATAGTGGATTAAAGCCCAAGAGAGTTCTAGGACTAGAGTGCCCCTTGGGAGGATACCAGGATACATCGAGTGTTTGAATCTCTCTCTCATTTATTATCCTTTAAATTGCTTTTAATTGTTGGTAATTATTTTATTACCCTATTCACCCCCCCCTAGGATTCTACAGTATCCTCTAATAAATGTGACTGGAATGAAAAGCTAGGCGAATGTCTATGGGCTTACCATACAATCGTCCGGATACCTACTGGTAACACACAATTCTCTCTCGTTTACGGAAGAAAAGTAGTACTCCCCTGGAGATTCAGATTCCATCTCTACGGGTAGCTATCACCAACCAGTTGACGGACGAAGACAATCAACGTCGTCGGTTACAAGAGTTGGAAGCGTTGGATGAAAAACGTCTATTAGCTCAGCAATGTATCGAGCTGTATCAAGATCGAATTTTTGGAGCCTTCAACAAAAAGGCAAGGAAAGGACATTTCAAGTCAGCAACCTCGTGTTATCGGTTCTAAGGCCAATGGTCATGACTCACAAATCAGTCGGCAAAGGTTGAACCCAAGTGGGAGGACCCCTTTGTCACAGAGACGGTGTATTCCAACGGTGCTTACCGACTCGCTAAGCCTAATGTAGATCTGTTAATGTTGTCGATCAATGACAAATTTCTAAAGAAATATTATGTCTAGTTTTTTAGCTTGTATTTCTAATAAAATCCTCAGAAAGCGATTATGTTCATACTACCTCTAAATCGCTCTCCATAATTATATCTTACCATGTTTGTTTAAACCTCTGAGCGAGATGTTATGTTTCACCATGTCCACATTACCTCTGAGTGAACATTCTTATGATTAGCCACCTCTATGTCACTACGAACCCTATATAAAGACATCCACGTTCACACTAACCTCTGAGTTGTTTTTATGTATCCACAAGGTTTTGTCATTCTATGTTCGCACAACCTCTAAAAAAGTCAAAACCTACCATCAAGTTAATGTTTACCATGTCTATATTACCTCTGAGTAAACATCTCTACAAAAGCATCCCCAGCGGAGTTACTTTCATCCTATCATATTAAAACTACCTCTGAAAGGATTTCTACAATCACAAAGTTTGCAAATAAACAGTGAACAAGCAGATAAAGACTTTTATTCCTTTTTCAAGGAAAGGAAAATGTTTGATTATAGCAAAATGAAAAGCCACTCTATATGGAGGCACAAAACGACAAAAATAAAAGTTCAAATTATTGACTAAGATGGTCAGTGCGAAAGGTCACTGATCCGACTCTTCAGGAAGGCAATCCTTGGTCTGACAGCTTCTTTGGCCTGACGTTCTCCTTCCTAACGCCTCGTCGCCTCTTCTTTAAATGGAGACATACCTCGATAAGCATCATCCAGCTCCGTCTGATAGATGCTGACCCTCTCAGCAGCTTGGGTCAAGACTTCAGACTGTTGACGAAGAGACATCTGTTCATTCCTTGCCTTCTCTAGGTCACCCTCTGCAGTTACCAATTTCCCTTACAGAAGCTGAATCTGCTCACAGAAGTCTTCACACTGCTCTTCTAAAGTTTCTTGGAGATCAGGCTTGGACCTCCTCGGCAGTAGCTAGCTCTGTCACTCTCAACTTAATCTCAGCTGCCGCATGTGCAAGGGCTTCCTGACCGGATTCGTATTGGGATATCCCAGTAGTCAGCTTTCCCATCTCCTCGTCCACTAAGGGCGAAAGATCATGTTCAAGGCCTTGAAGCTCTAAAAGATGAGCCTTCAACTCCAGAGCATCAACTCTTGCCTCATATCTGGGATGGTCTCGTAGCAACGCAAGCTGGAGTGCCATCGAAGATCGAGTCAGCATGAAAGTCCGACCATACTCTAAGACATTGGCAATTCCTCATCGCAAAATAGCATAAATGGTCCCGATGTTCAGTCCGGCATAATAATTAGTGTCAGCCATGGTCATCGAAGTCATCGGATGCGGCACTATAGAAGGTCCAGGCAGAAGATGGGCATGAACCGGAGCAGCCACAGTCGCTACAGAAATAGGAGCTGTTACGACATGAGGGGTAGCCACGGCTGCTACAGAACTAACATGAGGTCGACAGTAGAAATAGCCCTACTCGTCACAACAATAGAGGTAGTTACTAAAACAGCCATGCTAGCCCCGGGCGCGACTTGGTCAAGCTCCTGGGTCGCCACTTCAGAGGAAGCCCCGTGGGTGGTTCTCTAAGGAATGTACCCTAGGTCGGGACCCTCCAAGATTGAGGACACGTTCTTCCCAGGATCTGTCTTTGGTTCTTCGGCGGGCAAAGGCTGATTTGATGCCATAGCGGCAACCTTCTCTACATCGGCTGAGTCAACCAACACTTTTTTTGCCGACTCGTGAGCTTGATCTTCAACAGCCTCCTTGGCCGATTCTTCAACGGCCTCCTTGGCCGACTCTTCGACAGCTTCCTTGGCCACCTCTTCAGCCATTTCATCTTTCTGGTTTTTCACCGGCATCTTTCCACCCACCTTACCAGCCTAATCTTCAATGGTCTCCCCGGCCACTTTATCAGTATGGGGAGAAGGCTCTATAAAGGTATCCTGAGCCACACTTCCAGTGTCCCCGACGGTCTTACCTGTCTCAAAGGTGGGCTCCTTGGCCTTGTCTTCGGGTGTCACGACGGGCTCATTTTCCATCACCCCACACGGGCCCCTTTTTGATATGCCTCCAACAAATCTGAGAAATTATGATGCTCGTAATCGAAAGTGGCGATTGGAACAAGCGGAGGCACCCCTTCTGGCTCAACGGCCTTAGCAGCATCGGTCGACGGAATCTCTTTCAGGCTAATGGCCTTCTCAACCTCCATAGTCACAGGCACCTCAACCGTTGAGGGTCCTTCAGCTGGAGAATTTCTTCAACCCTCACCGACAAAGGGCCTTCCGACGGTACAGTGGTTTCAGCCCTAACCGACGGGCGAGGTGGCACTCAAGAGGGCACCCTAGTAGTAGGTGTCGGGGGAAGATCCCCGAGGACTTCAAACGCATAATCGGTCATGTCTATCTTTGATCGTTTCGATTTCTCCTTCACAAGCTGCACCAACAAAACAGAAAAAGTAGAAATCCTAAAGTTGATGAAAAGAAGAAGCGAGTATATTTGATACCTGAGAAGAGGACTCAGCTGTCTGATATTTCTTCCGCTCCGCAGGTGGCAAAGACGGTCGCTTCGATGTGGTTTGCTTATGCACAACCCGCTTAACCCTATTAGAGGGTGTAGAGCTCACCTTTGTAGTGGATCGACGCTTCAAAGGCGGGACTAGGAGGCACTGGATCCTCCTGATGCCCTATCCCCTGATGGCATAGAATCTCGAAGGCGCTTAAGGACGGCCTGAGAAGCCTCCATCTTGGTCCCAGCAATAAAAAATTATGCTTTCGATAGTAACTCGTAGAGAAGTTGTTAGTCAAGCAGTAAAACTTTACGGCAGAGTACAAGATGTATATCTTGGGATAAATCACAGGTACCGTGAAGGTCGCCCAGATGCACCCGGCATTGTAGTAATGCCATACGCACGCGCCATCCAGTAGAGTTCCTTCATAACTCAAGCAGGTGCTTGGATTATCCATCATCAGCTGGCTGTAGCCGAATTGATGCGCAAATCGACTCGGCAAATAAGGTTCCAGGAACACATGATTTTGATTCCTGTACACCAAATAAGACGGCCATATAGATTGAAGCTAATGGAATGCTCCAGGCATCAGAATACTCGTCTGGTTGCCCTCGTCCACCAGTATGTCTTCTGCGTGAAAGCATGAATAGGTCAGTGGGACTCTAAAATAGTCATAGCCGGCCAAATTCCCTATCACCCATCTGCAAATGGGGACACCATGATGGACCCACTTCTTTCGACGGTAGCTAAAGATGGAGGCATAGCCGTCCATATGACCTTCCTCCGGATTAGAGTTCATTAACCCTGGGTGGTGTAGCACCAACCAAGCCATCAGGTAATGATAAGGGAGCTCCACTCGGGAAAACTCGCCTTCCTTTCTGCCATGCAAAAATTATCCACTTCGAAAGCTCTCGGAAGCTTCACAGGGTATTACAGACCATGGCAGGAAAAATAGCCAGCTTATGGCAAAATACCAGCTTTACGGTCGGCATGATAAGGTTCCTGTTCACTCGCCCGATGGACCTGAAACCACCAGGTGTTATGTAATTGTGCAGCTATATCATCAGAAAAACAACCAGTACCACCTTCGGGGTCATGGCGCTCAGGTTTCTATAAACATAATTGTGGACAAAAGAGGTTGGTTTTCCCTCGTATCTACTTTAGGGCTCGTC
This sequence comes from Iris pallida, assembly GCA_029216955.1. Taxonomy (NCBI): domain Eukaryota; kingdom Viridiplantae; phylum Streptophyta; class Magnoliopsida; order Asparagales; family Iridaceae; genus Iris; species Iris pallida. The sequence goes on from JANAVB010034420.1 coordinate 10,793,062, forward strand.
TCCCCTGCATCTTCCATCAAAATTTCAACCTCAATCGTGGTATACTCTTTACGAGTGGTGATGTGAACCTTTCCGTCCGGCGGGATGTTCCGTAAAGACGTAATCCCTCCAGGCAGAAACGTGTGGATGAGTCTTTTGAGCATCTTGACATGTGCATAGCTGTTGGTGACACAATAGCTCTTTGTATACATCTATCATCTCGGGCTGTCGCGCTTCTAGTCCTATAAATTCCTCCTTACGAGGGTATACTCTTCGTACGGCTCCTCCCACCAGGGCATCTTCGAGATTACAAACATCTCGTGAAAAGCCAACCCCAACGCTCCTCCAGGAGTATAAAATGTCTCGGTATGGTGATTGTATAGTTCCAAAAGAGCTATGAACATGTAATGGTTAATCTCCATCCTATACTCGGTAGCCCTAACAGCATGGTACAGACCAATATCCCTCAGCTCCTTTTCGTACCAGGCTAGTATCCATAGAGTCAAATTATGCTACTTTGTTTTGGAATGGACCCAACCTTCAACCTGAAAAGCTCCCTTCGTGTGTGAGATCTCCACCTTAAGAAGGCGGTTGGCAAAAAGGGAGGGCCCAAAAGAATGAATTGCTGAAGTCAGATCATTCTACATATGCCTAGGGTGCAATACTCTCAAAGAGTAGGATAAGCCATCACGGATGTAGGTGAAGGTGTCTCTCTTTCTGGAATGGGAGTCCAGTTTAAAGTGACCCACCAGCACTCCTCCCTGAGTAGGGGTCAAATCCCACTTCATGTGCTATTTCTCAACAAAACAGGAGAAGAACAAAAGTGGAAGGTGTCGATCGGTCGATGGTACATACAGGCTAAGGTCAAAATTGCCAAAGTACCACTTCTCCTTCAGCTTCAAGAGCTTAGTCTCTTTAGCGATCAACTTGTTGCCGAAAAAAACTAAGGCTTTAGCATCTCACTACCAGTGTCACCCTCAAGCGCCAGCTTGCCTCGGTTCATCATACGTCGAAAATAGGCATAGTGCTGAAGGTCTATCATGGCTAATCGATGTTCAGGTTGGCCGCAAGCAGTTAACTCTTTAACAGGGTAACTACCTCTTCATCAAAGTTTACGCCCAGCGAACAGATATACAAGTCGAAGAGGACCTCGTCAAAGCAGGGGATGAGCACAGAAACTGCACACAAAATAAACAAAATCAGAAAAGAAAAATCTCTTAAAATATTTTTTCTGCAGTTCGCTTCTGCGCAGGGATTGTTTAGTTGCCCTGCACATCAGCAATCAAGCTTCTGCGCAGGCACTGTTTAATGGCCCTGCACATCAATGAGCAAGCTTCTGCGTAGGCACTATTTAGTGGCCCTACGCATCAGTAAGCAAGCTTCCGCGTAGGCACTCTTCAGTAACCCTGCGCATTAGCTAAAACGTCAGCACATCTTTCAGACGCTACTCCGAAAAGTAGCACCCATGCGCATCAGCGAAAGAAGCATCAGCACATCTTCCAGACGCTACTTCGAAAAGTAGCGCCTATGCATATCAATGAAAGGAGCATCAACGCATCTTCTAGACACTACTTCCAAAAGTAGTGCACATGCGCATCAGCAAATAGGACATCGATAAAGTGTTGCTTGGAAAGCAAACACTTATACATCGACATCCATCATAGTCCATATTTGTCAAAACGAAGACATGAAGACCTACTCGCAACCGATTTTCACACATTAGTGTGTACATTAGCATCGATGACCGGTGCATCTTCAGTGATATCGACGTCGGTCGCCGGCCTCTTTTCTTTGGCCTTGCTAGTACTCGCAGGACTAGCCTTAGCAGCCTTGGAAGATTTGGGAGTTTTCGGAGTCTTAGGGGCCATAGAGAAAAGCTAGGGTTTCGCTCAAGGAGGAAGAAGAAGAAGTCTTTTCTTTAAGGAAGCAAAATGAACTCAGTAAAGTTCTCACTCCTCTGTAAACTCCTATTTATAGGAAAAGACACGTGTCAAACCAGATGAGACCAAGAGACACTTCGGATTTGGAGAAATGTTTTGAAATGCATGCAAAGGGGGAACGAAATCATTTCTGATCTCTTCCTAAAAACGAGGAGTCATTATCATTTAATGAAAAGACGGCTAAAGTAATAACTTGCTGACAGTTACTAAAAGCTCTCATAAGGATGACAGACTGTCAGTAGCGTGCTGCACACTTCCTACACCACGTGTCATTTTTTATGCTTCTTTTCAAAGTATTTCAAACTTATCCAAATTTGAAAACTTTGAAGGGGGTCTTATAGAAGCATAAAAGCGCAGCGTTTATAAAGTGTAGTCAATATTGTTGTCCACCTCAAAAACATAACATAGAGAAAAGCACAAATTAAAATGCATGAAAGAGATTCTTTATTTAATCATGATTATAAAGTCTATTACAGATTTTTCACGATTACAAATAAAGCTGTCTACTCAGCGTATAAAATTGCAGCACATTTTTCTACTCAGCGTACAAAAGCATAGGACACAAAATGCACAACATACAATAGCGTAGAGCAAATCACTTCTTCGTCAGAACGGATCACTTCCTCGTCAGGAGCGTATCTCTTTCGTACTGCTAATTAAGCAATGATTAAGCAGAACATGGGTTGGCAATTAATCCAAACCCAGTGTTCAATGTCTTGGCACTTGATGTCATCTAGAACCAAAGCACAGCTAACACGTTGCATAAATGGGGACAACTCCTTCCATAGTCAGTAGAGTTCTCCTCAAAGACTCCTTCATCAAGCTTGCTACTTCTGTGAACAAAGAGTTCTGCAATCATAGCCCCCGACTGGCATAAGTTTTGCCAAGCTCACCAAAGAGAAGACTCAATAGGGTACAATATTGTCTCTGACAGAAAGTGGAGAGGGGTGCACGAATGAGTTATGTCCCAAAAATACCCCAATTTATAGGTTGTGTATGGGCAAACCCACACGCCAAGTGGCAGCTAGTCAAGGGCGCCGAGTTAATTGGATGAATCTTTTATTCATCACAATGAATCTCATTAATGAGATTTTTGACCAAGTCTTTAGTCATCACTTCTCGAGCCCCACAAAGAGGCAGAAATTAAGGAGTCGTTGACTCAAATGACTCAAAAAGTGCAGTGCTTCAGAGCCTCAAAAGTATAGTGCCTTGAAAAACATCCAAAAGTGTAGCACTTAAGGAGCACTTAAAAGCATAGAACCTGCCCTGGGCCATCACTTCAGCATTTATGACATGCTGACACAAAAGTCAGAGACAGCTATCAAATATCAGCTATCAGATGGCAAAAGTCAGATGTCATATGATAGAAATTAACAGAGAGCACGACCTTTAACGCACCCCATAAAGCGTAGCCACTTCGGTACGCCAGAAAATGCAGCCTTTAGGACGTCCCGAAAGTGCAGCCTATATGTTGAATAGAAGTACAGCCTCTACGATGCGCAGTCTACTCACGTCATTATTAGAATAGGCCACATGGAAATAGTATCTCCTAAGATACAATCAAATCTAGTTTGTTAAAAACGAATGAGATCTTTGGGCAGTATGCACACGACATGTGTCATTGACTCAGACATGTTTATGAACGGGTGCCAACCACCTAAGATCTTAGCAACAAGTGAATCTCAACAACTGCCAATAGCCCCAACAGTGCAGTTATAACAGATTCGATGATAGTCTCGTACGTGCAGCCCTTCTCCATGCCAAAACCCCCTACACACATTGTATATGTGCCTGCCTATAAATAGAAGAAGTCTTCCTTCATTCAGGATCTTCGACTACTTCTTGATTGGCAAACCCAGATCATCCACCCACAGGCATTCAGAGAGTCATAGCAAGTTCTTCTCTTCGTCAGATCATCAACGGAGTAAAGGAACCACTATAGTGTTCGATCACTATCGTCATACTTTTCCAGAATCAACTTGTACTTAGATTTTCTGTTTATGATCTCTTTTGTACTCTTCATTTGTAAAAAGTTCTTTAATTTTTTGTTCATGGAAAACATTATCGTGACAGGATTGACTTAGGATGCCTTCAAGAAGCTCTTCAAGTAGAAGTTCTTCCCTGATGTGGCTTTGAGTGCCTTGGAGAGCCAGTTTCTAGGATTGATTCAGGGGAACTTGTCAGTAGATGAGTATGTTGTCAAGCTTTCCCGCTTGAGCCAATTTGTGAAGAGCATGGTTCAGGAGCAAGGGAATTGGGCCAAGAAGTTCAGGAGGGGCATGAACTGCAAGGTCAGATTATGCACAACTGGGTGTCGTACAGCTACCGTCGAGGACATTCTGATGGATGCCCAGATTATTGAGGAGGACTTGAGCCTCAGGCCCAAGAGAGGCACTGATGCCATGGGTGGTGCGGGCAGTAGTACGGGACCGCGGAAGCGTACCCATTTTCAAAAAAGAGCCTTCCAACCTCAGCTAGATTATCATCCACCAGCTGGAGCTCCGGTTCAACAACAACCTCAGAGGCAGTTTCAGCTAACTCCCACTTGTACCCATTGTCGAAGGTCAGGACATACTTAGGAGGTCTTTAGAAAGAGGCTCAGAGTTTGTCTGTATAGTGGTTCTTCACCACACATGATGAGGGATTGCATCTTGGCACCTGTTCACGCTGCTTAGGGGATGGGATAGCTCCTCTCCCGAGAGCACTGATGATACCTGTTGGAGCTCAGCCGCTAAGGGAAGCACCTCATCAAAGCAGAGCTTTTGCGATGGCGGTCGAGGGGACCGATGTTGCAGGTAATGGGTTGGCAAGTCACGTTCCTTCCCTTCTATTTTTGCTCCATGATCTGTTGATTTCTTAGTACCTTATAGTTGCAGTAATGATTTTCATGCTATAACCCATAATAGGAATTATATATATCATGACAAGTAAGAACATAATCATGCATGTTTGTTTTCTTTTAATAGAATTGTATGATTTTAGATAGGACCTTCTTTGACCATGATTGTTGGGGGCTTGACCTAGAGAAGAGTACAACCAAATTAATTTCAAGGACAAAATTTTCTAAGAGGGTAGGATTGTCACTACCACATTTCTAGACAGGGATATTTTTGTCAATTTATATTATTAAAATATTATGTGCATTTATTTTATTAATTATAATGGTGGTTGCATTTATATAGTGGACTAGCCTATTTATTAGACCCCTTGGTTAGTGAACCTATTTGGACTTGTCATGACACTTGAACCAACTTTTTAGGTTAGCCTCATTTAGACTCAATTAAGTCATAACATGTCATAAATAGGGGTTAGAACTAATTATCAACTTAGTTTAAAAGCTTCCATAGGTTAACCAAACCTTCATGACAACTTGAGAGGGCATAGTGGACATTTCAAATAAGCAAATTAGGGTTCATATGACTAGCCACAATAGGGAGAGATGTTTTATTCTTCACTTCTTCATTTTGGAGCTCAAAACCCTAGTTTTGGTGTTCTTCCAAAAACCCATTCATTCCTCCATCAAAATCACTCCAAATCACCCTCAATCTTCTCATATTCTTCATCCAAGGAACCAAGGAACACAAGAAGAGCAGGCTATTGGCTTGAGAGATTGTGTCGAATATCTCTCTTGTGTCCACTTGTGGTGCTACATTGAGAATCCATCTTCCAAGAGGTATAATACTAGTCTTTTCTCCGTGTTTCATACATTGCATTATTAGGAAACCCGCCTATGGACTAGGGGTACCTATAGAGGAAGAACTAGGCTCTAATGACCATGTTGGTAGAATTACATAGAATTTTTGTGCCATTTTTGGAAAAATCTGAGAATGGTACACCAAGTGTTTGTTATTTGGTTTGGTAGACTAAATAGGCATGTGAATAGTGTGTGTGGCTAGATATGTGTCCACAAATAGATACGGGTAGGTTGTGTCATGTCACACTAGGACACGAAGTCAATTTGGGGGGTTTTCTCCTTCTACACTTGTCACACACATGTCACATTTTACATGACACATTACACTAGCTAGACACCACTCTCACTAGCTTATACTTGTCTCACTACAACAAAAAGACCTATTAATGACGCTCGACAAGGAGTTTTAATGACGGCTGATACATAAGCGTTATCAAGTTGAGAAATACCTTTTTTCTATGACGGTTTGGGCTAATTCTGGACTTTTTATAACGTTTATAAAACAAAACGTCATTAATATTTTATAGCGGTGGCAAACTTGTAATTCTTTCACTGTATAAAAGCTCAAGGGAAGAGAGAAAATTCATTTCTCATCTATTTTCTAACGGAGCAGCATCTCTCCTCCTCAAACCTCTTCTCCTCCAATTTTCCACTTTTTATTTTCCCTCCTTTTCGGTTCGACTCCAATTTCTCTCCCAAACTCCAGATCTACGCAAAGGTTCGATTTTTCTTCCAATTTTTCTTCGGTTAGGGCTTATATTTTGTTTATACTTCGTCAATTTCTAGGGTTTCTGATGGATTTCTTCTTCAATTTCAGGAAGAAGACGATGACAGGAAAGGGAGGTAGCCTTCTAGGGTTTCTGATGTAGATTGGCCAGATAGATGAAGGCCGCCAGGAAGGCCTCCTCCTCCTACTCCCGGTGCTCGGAGAGCGCGGTTGGCAGGAGCGGAGACGACGAGAGGAACAGGCTGGTGTTCTTCGACGGGTGCAGCTTCATGTTCGATCTGGAGGACCTGCTGAGGGCCTCTTCGGAGGTTCTCGGCAAGGGAATGTTCGGGACCGCGTACCGGGCGCTGCTGGAGGACGCGACGACGGTGGTGGTGAAGAGGCTGAAGGAGGTCGGGGTCGGGAGGAGGGAGTTCGAGCAACAGATGGAGGCGGTGGGGAGGGTGCGGCACGAGAACGTGACGGAGCTGAGGGCCTACTACTACTCCAAAGACGAGAGGCTCATGGTCTATGATTTCTATGCTCGGGGTAGCGTCTCTGCTTTGCTGCATGGTATGATCCTCAACTTCAACTCCATTTTCATAGCTTACTTCTCGCAATGTTGCACGGACACAAATACGATATGACACACTAAGGACACGACAACACGGACACATTACCTATTTTGGTGTCCATATTATCTATTTTGGTGTTTTTCTAGCGTATTTGGAATGTTATGGTTGTGTCTATGTTGGTAACAAAGACTGCTAGAATGGGTTGGAGATGTGCATAGAGTTTTTGAAGGTGAGATCTGAAGCAGTAGCAATGTCAAGTGGCAGAACAGAATGCAACATCTCATAATTGTTAAAATAGGATATTGCTAATTAGTGTTTAGATTCTGGATTTTATATTAACTTATAGTTAAGTCTGAAGTCTGAACATGTGTATTGGAAATTTTGAAGCATGAGATTTTTTTTTGTTATACTTCCATTTTTCAGCATGTGTTGGTTGTTGTCCTTGTGTTCATGTTTAGGTTATAATGGAAGAAAATAAACCAAAAATAAAAATTCAGGATCCGAACTTTCAAATTGGACATCTAGGACTTGAATTTTAAGCATGTATAAAATCTATTGTCTAAATGCTAATTAGGCCAATATGATATTGGATTGAGGACATTGACGGGGATAACCAAAGTTGGTGATCATCTTCATTGCTAGCAAATACAAAAAACATATTGAATGGATCGTTCTTGAGCAAGCAAATTTACACCTTCATTAGGGGTTGTTTGGTTTTTGCTAATGCAATATTTACATCACGATAGTTAGAAAATTTAAAAAAACAAATATTAATTTGTGGAGGATATACTAGACAGTTAGATGTTGAGTCGAGATAATGCAATTGCTGCCACAATATATTGATTCTTGCAAAGATTTGTTGCAATCAAAGTGGTTACAACTCCATTTGCCCTCAAAAAATTCCAATTAGGGACACAACCAAACAGCCCCAACCAAAGGACGGTACCTTTGATTCTTTTGAAAGCCATAATCAGATTTGCATCAGGTAGTGTAGTGGTTAGCTCTTGCTCTTTTACTGTTATATCATGTAAATACACCCAGACCAATATACTAACTTCTCAACAAAAATCATGCCACAAGTTCACTTGCATACAATGACTTGAGCAAAGAAAACAACAATGTGCAGGAAGTATTTACTTTCGAAAAATCTATGAATCTGAACAAGCAAATTGCAAACACATGACTTTCTCATGAGATTTATAGTCTCCAGAAAAAACTAGCCTACATGACTTTCTCATGAGATTTAGGTACACAATATATGCACTCTTCTTCCAGAACTATATACAGCATAACAACAGAAAGCAGGAACCCTTTTTTTTTACTAACTGCATTAGCATTAAACAGGTATTGCAGGTAGAAATTTATAGACCTCTGCGAGATGGCCTACATTTTGGAAGTGTCTATGTTGGTAACTTTGCTCATGTTACTGTCGGAAGGTCTTTTTAAAAAGAGAGATTTCTGATTCTTTTTCTTAGATAACAATCTGATGGGGATAGCGGACACTATGATTAAATTGAAATGAGGTAGCCAGTGGTCACTTTTTTTCTAATACTTCTAAATGTTTGGTGGAACTTTAGAAAGACAAGATAGGTGTATACATTTTAGAAACAATTATTAGTTTAGTTTGACATTGGGATGACTCAGTGAACACCTTTGCTTTTGAATCTATTTATTCTTTACTTATGGAACTCTTAGCATGATTTTTTCCAACAATGGCAAGGGATTGGCTGTGTGAGCATAAAATATTGTCTTATAGAATGCTTGCAATTTGTTATCCACTTATAAAAATTTCTGTAGTTTTACAATGTTGTTCGAATTTATTAAGATTGGAATGATGATAATTGTCTGCATATTGGTTGGTAGATCTAGTACACAATTTTTTGTCTGCATATTGGAATGATTGGAATGATGATAACCTGTGTAGTTATGTTACTTTTGTCACTATTCTTTTATATAATATCATGAGACTGGCAGCTAGCCCAGCTCTTTATTGTCCAAAAGAAACAAAAAAAAGGTTGTGTGGATGATTACATTTTTAATCAAGGATTACTGTGTTGAATCAGAAAAAAAGACTAATCATTTTTTTAGTCCATTTTGGAGCAAAACCCTAGTTGGCCCTTGAGGAAATTAACCTTGCTATATTGACACTTGGCCAATGTTTTGTCATTTCTGAGCAACTCAGGAGAAGTAGAAACTCTATCAAAGGCTGAGGTATAAGGATCATGCTTGGGTTCTTCTCATTTGAGGTCACTACTTGGTTTTACTGAGGAAATCTGTTCCAAAATGTTGCAATTGTGACTTAATTTCCTTTTTCTCTTTGTGTTGATAACAACAGGAAGAGTGCAATGGGATATCTGGCCTCTTCTTTTAGTATGCACTCCATGCATTGCTTTGTGAAGGTATCTTGTTGTAAGTAATATATGTCTTTTACTGAGTTTGTTTCTGTTATATAAATTTCTAATATATAAATTTCTTGTTAACTTTCTTTAATTTATTGGCTTGGTAAAATCCAGGTTGATTGCTAGGCTCACATTTCAGCGTTGATTACTAAAGTGCTAAGCTGACATTTCTAATTTTTTGCAAAAAAAGGCACAACATGACGCTGAGGTGCATGCAGGCGCTGGTGAGGGTTCAGGCGAGAGTAAGGGATCAGAGGATGAGGCTCTCCCACGATGGCGCCGGCTGCAGCAGCACCAAGTCGTCGCTCAGCTACGACACTACTTTTCTTTGGGACTCCTGATATCTTCAAGAGATGGCAGAGAGAAGATCCATGGTCAGAATATACTTAAGTAAATATTTTTAATAATTTGGTTAGCAAAAGAGATATTTATTCCTATTTTTTGGGTACATTCTGTATTTGGATATTCAATGTAATGAAGATATTGATATGTACTTTATTTTGAGAAATGTAATAAAGATGGTGACATATAATGTTAAGTTTTTGGAATGTAATATATACTGTGCAGTATAGAGCATTATAAATATGCTAATTTGAATAGTATTAAGTGTTATAAATGTGGTGCATTGAGCCTATGCATATTATCTATTCATGACGTTTTAAAATTGTTCTGAATTGTGCACTATATATTAACTATTCATAACGCTTTTATAGAAACTATTCATGACGGTTATTTTATGATGCTTTTAAAAAACATTTATAACACCCGTTTTCATAACGGTTGCTGTGGAAAAAAAAGCGTCATGGTTCACCATCAATGACGCTTTTTAGCCGTCATTAAAAGGGTTTTTTGTTGTAGTGTCTTTTTAGTAATGCGCATATATTTTGGTAAGATTCGAACGAGGTTTAGCAGAGTATCTTGGGCATATCACAAACTTGTGCACCAAGTGTTCGATACGTGTCCCCAAACGGATTTTCGGATGCTTTTTGAGTCGAGAATGGATGTACGTGTCCTAAATAGGATACATGGTGTGGTGTCATAATATCTCATGATACGCATGGTTGGATTTGAGTATGCATGCATGTTTAGCAATATGGGTACCTATATGTATATGTAGGTATGTATCTATATATGAATAGATAGCTATATAGTGAGGATATATGTGTTGAGTGTGTCATGGGTGTCAAAGGAATGTGTGTGCATATAGGAAGAGTATGCCTATATATGTGTCTATGTGTGAGTATATATATACAGATGGAGGTAGTTGTATATATTGATAGGAGAGTGTATGTATATAGAGAGGGGTGGTTGTGTGTGTATATTAGATATACATATTTTTAATATGTGTGTATCTGTATATATATAAGTGTTGATAAGTGAGTGCTTGTGTGGTCTTGTAGTGGGAGATTAGAAGGGAGTGGGAGCATGTGAAATACACTTGTGTGTGTAATAGGAAGAGGAAGAGAGGTAAAAAGCACATCAGTATGGAAATAAGAGGGGCAGTATACCCAGGAATAGGAAATCCTATGGGGGTATTCAAATTATGTGTGTGTGTGTGTGTGTGTGTGTGTGTGTGTGTGTGTGTGTGTGTGTGTGTGTGTGTGTGTGTAAACATGTATGTAAGGGTGCAGTGAAAGAAAAGGGATTATCTGTGTCTAGACAATGATGTGTAGAAGTTGCATGTGTACATAGCAACAGGTGAGTCTATATGTGAGTGATATGTGTGTGCTTAGTATACCTGTGCAAGTGTAGTACTAGAAAGAAAATTGTAGAGGGGTTATACAGCTACTACTGCACCAGTGAGTGTGTGTCTTATGTGTACTGCAGTTAGTGTAGGAGGAAGCTACAGATTTGTTAGACAAGTAGTAGCCTGTGTAATGAACAATTAACATAGAGTATGAGTGTGAGTGTAGTGTGTAAGTGGCTAGGCCTATACCTACATGGTGTGTGTATGATGTGTCAGTTTTAGTTACCTGTGTGTGCGTATGTGATAAGGGGGGTAGGAGGGGGTTTGTTAGTAGACAGCAGACCACCATAGGTAGCAGGCTTTGCTGCCACGGTCACAACATTAGCAGATCAGGCATCAGAAGAGGAGACCCTGGGGGTATGCAGCAAGGAGTGGAGCTTGTGCAAGCAGTAGGTGGCTGCTTGTTGTACACAGCAGGCAGCAGGTTTAGGGGGCTCCTGCACCAGAAACAAGTGAGCAGCAAGTAAGGGGGTTTGCCTGTGCACTTGCTTGCGCTAGGTAGTGCACCCAAGTGCACAACAATACCTGTGCAAGGGTGCAAGCCCATTCCTGTACTGGAATTTTCCACCAGCAGCAGCAATGCACAAGTGCACTGCTATATGTGAGGTTTGTGCTTGAGTGTGTAGTGCAAGGAAGGGGTAGAGAGCAACAGCAGGTTACCTTGTGTATTTGAGTGATGTGTTTGTTTGTGTTTGGGTGTGTGTGTATTAGTGGTACACACATGAGTGCTTGTGTATGTAGGTTGTGGTGTCCTAGTGAGTGAGTATCCTAGTTATCTAGGGTGTGTAGGTAATGTGTTAGGGAAGGAAACATAGGTATGAGGAATACCTATATGAGTGTTGTTGGCCCATTGGTCATGGTCGAAACTGATTTTAATAACTGATCTTACCCTGTCTCGATATAAGGGCTACTTGGACGATTGCTAAGAACTTCTACCATTTTGTTCAAGACTGAAGCTGTTTTTCCATATGAGTCTGTATTTCATATTCAATATAATTTTCATATTTATTGAGTCTAGGAATATGATGTACACCGAGTCATGCTGGCAAATAGGCTATCCCAAAATATTTTTAAAATATCCTATATTTTCAAAATATCCCATGTTTTGAAAATAGTCGCTTTACAAAAAGGTCCTAACTGCTAAAACTTTTCAAAAAGCCAAAACCTAAAATCTGATTTACAAAAAATAATCCCAAAAATCATTCATTGGACCCCAGGAGTTCGGTCCGAATTCTGCCCAAGTTCGGTCCGAATTCTGCCCAAGTTCGGTCCGAATTCTGTCCAATTCGTTTGGTGCCATTTTATTTTTGAATTTGGTCATCCTGCAGTTACGGATGCAACGGCTATTTGCCAAAATTCTCTCAAAGAGCTCTGTCTGAATTCTGCCCAAATTTTGCCCGAATTCTTTCTTTGGAAAAACTATAAATAGAGAAGAATTCTCCTCATTTCAACACACCTCTCTTCTCTTTAAGCTTAATACGTTCTTCCAAAGTGTTCTATGCTTTTTTATTTTCAAATCCCAAGCCAGTTACAATCCTCTAGTCGATTTGACAATGCGGTTCGATCTAGAAGTTTCAGAAAGATTGTAATCAGAGGCTTGATAGAAGAAAGACACTTCACAATTGAAGTTGGTCGAGTACTTCGGATCAAAGCTCGCGTTGTAGAAGTTTCTAGGACTTCGTATGAAAACTTACGGTATTTTTTTCATAGTGGATTCGACTGGAAGCTAGAGTTCTTTCGAATGAAATAGTCCTCATAAGAGGAAAACTAGTATACATTGTCGTGTTTGCTTTTGCTTTCTGATCTCTACTTTTTATTTACTTACTTGTGATATATTATCTGTGATCTTGCTGCTAACATTTTTAACTAGCTAATTTTCGCTGCCTACTCTATTCACCCCCTCCTTTAGAGTATTTTACTTTACAATTTGTTCCTACAATTGGTATCAAAATAGGTTATACAGGTAAAGCGAGATAACACTGCTATTATATTCTTATTTATTACAGCTGTTACATAGATCATAGTATCACACATAGCAACTATAAAATTTACAAGTGAAGGCAAGCCACAAACAGACCCCCACTGTTTGATGGCACAAATTACACATACTAGAAAACATGGATGAGTTTCTTCTTAAAATCTCAAGATTTTGACTTATGGTCTATTATGATTGATGGCTATAAGAAGCCTGCTCGTATTCTTGTTGATGGAGAGTTGGTTGAGAAACCCTATGCCAAGTAAACTGAAGCTGAAAAGAAATAGGTCAGTCTTGACGCACGTGCTATTAATGCTTTATTTTGTGCCTTAGACATGACTGAATTTAACATGGTGTCTACGTGCACAACATCAAATGAAGTATGGAAACTTTTCGAAGTAACTCACGAAGGCACGATGCAAGTCAAGGAGTCAAAAGTTAGCAGACTTACTCGAGGGTATGAGGCATTCAAGATGAAGCCAAACGAATCCGTCACTCAGATGTTTACAAGATTCCTAGATATTGTAAACCCTCTGTCTTTCTTAGGCAAGGAATATAATAACCATAAGAAGATTCACAAAATTCTACGAGCTCTCACGAAGAACTGGATTCCAAAGGCTATGGCAATCATTAAAGGAAACGACCTCACTACTATGTCTCTTGAAACACTCATGGATAATCTACTCACTCACGAGCTGGAACTTCAATACTTTGAAGATGTTGCATCGAAGGAGAAGTCGATCGTTTTTGAAGCTCAACACAGAAGATCTATCGAAGATGATTCCGACGACAGTGACTCTGACTCTGAAGATCAAGCTCTCCTAGTAAGAAAGTTCAAGAAGTTTATGAGATTCAATAGAAGAACAAAGGAACACAACAGCAACAACAGCAACAACAAAGAATATCCTATCTGCTACGATTGTAAGAAGAAAGGACACATCAAGAAGGACTGTCCAACAGCATCATCATCAACCAGGAAGAGCAACAAGTATGACAAGGGTTACCTGAAGAAATCAAAATCCAGAAGGTACGCCAACACAAGCATATGGCATGAAAGTGAAGCCAGCAACTCAGAAGATGAACAATCAGGCACGCTGTAAATGTATGCTTAATGGCATTTATCAGGTAAATACTAACCCCCTGTTTGATACATATAATGATTTTACATTTGAGGAATTAGGTGAAGCCTTTAGTGACCTCTTAGGTGATTACAGAAAACTACGTAGTAAATATCAAAACTCTAAAAAGGTACTCAAAGAGTACAAAGGTAAAATAGGAAGACTTACCAACCTACTAGCTGAGGTTAGAAGTAATGATAATTCTAGTGAGGTAGGTAAGCTTTCTTCTGTTAAGTTATTATTACATGAGACCACAAGACTATCCGAAGAAAAAGACAAGACCATTACCCATTTAGAGGAAGATCTACTCAAAGAAAAGAAGAGTCTTCAACAAGCACTAATCAGAAATGATGCACTTACTGCTGATTATAATACATTGTATGACACTTCCAAAAATTTGGAAATTCGGTTAGGAAAATAGCATGAGGTTGCTGCTTCCTATCCTAACACGTGCCACTTACAGAAACATCGAAACACTGTCAAACCCAACACTGTCAGACCAAATAAAACTTTTGCCCAGAAGACTAATAGGCATGAATTCAATTATACTAGAAAACTAAGACCTACCAATTATGCACAACACACTGCATCTAACACTCAACATGCTAGATGTCATTATTGTGGCACCATTGGTCATATCTCTCCTGCATATAGAGTTAGAAAGTTAGTTGATTTGAAAATATGTGCATGGATACCGAAAACTAACATTTCAGGACCCTACAAGAAATAGATACCAAAAGTTTCATCTGCAAATTCTTTTATAGGTGGAACACCCTTCACATGCTAGAAGCAAATAGATTCTCGACAGCGATTGCTCACGACACATGATCGGTGACGCTTCATTATTCGTAACATTGTCGAAGAAGAAAGAAGGATACGTCTCATTCGGTAATAATCTTAAAGGGTATATAGTATGTATCGGCAATATTGGTATGGCTCCCTATCCAGTGATTAAAGATGTATGTCTAGTAACTGAGTTAAAACATAACCTACTCAGCATAAGCCATTTAGTTGACCATGGTTATGGTATTAACTTTGTCAAAGACAAATGCACTATAGTTGATAGCTCAACTGTAACACCCAATTTTCTAAAATGAGGGTAATTTTGAAATTTTATATTTTAAGTTATTTAATTATGGTATTTAATTAATAATATGATTTTTGGTAATTTTTAATCATTTTTAAACTATTTAAATCATGACTTATGATTTTGGTGTTTGACTAGTGTAACCTTAGAGACTGTTGACCTAGAGCCTAGCCATGTGATTAGGATGTTTGATTAGTACATTTTAGCCTAGAGGATATTTTGGTCATTTTAGGATTTATTTGAATTTTTGGGAATTTTTAGAATTTATTTTAGAATTGTTTGAATGAGGGTTGACTAGGTTGACTTTGACTAGCTTTGACTTTGTGACCTAACCCTAGTTGAGTTGGACTTGACTAGTTATGAGACCCTAGGTTAAGTTAGGTCAACCATACTCTAGTTAGTGAAAACAATTAAGAATATTGAGTTTTGAATAGAAAGATTTGACCACAAGTCATGACTTGTGATTTTTAAGTCATTTGTTTTATGACTAAGCCCAAAGCCCATTAGCCAAGTGCCCAACCCTAACCCTAACATTTTGTCCAGCCACTTAACCCATCCTTGGGATTCCCCCCAAATAAATATTCTCTTAGAATTAGGGCTAGCCTCTAAGGAAGAGCAAGCTTTAGAAAGAGGTAATGTCCCAACTTCAAAAATCTCTAGAAAATCCATTTTAGCTCCTTTTTCCCCCAAACAAATTGCAATAGATTTTAATTTTAGTATTCTTGCTGTTGTTACATTTTATTCTCAAATTCAAATCAATTTGGAGGAGTTTGACTCTCAAGAGGAACATCTCTCTTTAGAGCTTTTTTGAAGATTTTGATACATAGAGGTAACTTCCTATTTTCACCATGAAATTCTAGTTTTATTGCATTTCTAGGGAACCCTAGGCCTAACCTAACTGTAGGAATAGGAAACCCTAAAATTTGGGTCCATTTCGTGTCCTATTTGGACACGTATCAGTGTCCCTATGCATGTGTTTGTGAAAATGCCACAGAGGAACTATTTGTGTTATTTTCGAAATATATTTGAATAAGAAATTAGTTTTTGAGGTTGCTTATGCATTTCTGTTGGACTGGGGGTGTCCCTGTGTCGCATCGTGTCGGATTCGACACGTGCACACGCGGGTGCGCACGCCCGTGCGGGGCTGTGCGTGTGTCCTGCTGTGCGGGGGCTCCACAGGACACAATACTTGATCACTTGACACGAGATTTGACACAGCCCTTGGGGCACTCACTGACACGCCACGTGTCAAATTTCAGGAGCCCACGTGGCGTGTCGAGGGAGTTATTCACGTTGCACTGGTCGGGGCTGACAGTGCAGTCGGGAATTTATTGGCACTGATACGGGCTTCGTGTCACTCACTGACACGACTTGGACACGGGTTAGCTAGCCTATTGGGTAGCCCTATAGGTGGTCTACCTAGGTTAGTGTGCACGAGTCCTGGGTTGGACTGTGTCGTGTGCACGACACGCATGCACACGTGCACGATGCAGTACACCGAACTGAACTGTTTTGCACTGTTTTGTATCTCGTTTGATTGGACACGTTTGTGTCTACATTGGTGGACACAAACTCATTTTAGGACACATATGTAATCTATATTTTGATTACCAACCTTTTAAATTTCATTTTATTGTGTTTTTGATAGTTGTTTATCGATTTACCCAATTTACTGACACATGTGTTTTCCTGAAAATTCTAGTTTTTACAGTCGAATTTGGACAGTTGTTTTGACCTGATTAATACTGCTAAATTTTGGTTTTGAGTCCCAATATTGGTTCTCCTATAGGTAATGTATAGGTATGCAAATTTTGGAGTTGTTTGTAGAGTTTTGATTTCGAGTTGGGGCTTGTGTTAGTGAACAACAAAATCTGATTTCTGAATGACTTGAAATACACTGTGTACTGACTTCTTGGGCTGGACAGTCCCCAAGGGGACTGTCATTTGCTGGTTTTTAGCAGGTAGGAGGGGGTGTTCAGCCCACATTTGGACAGACCCATGGGATGTCCCAAACCAGCACCTAACATGTCCCACAAACCTGTCACTTAACAGCCTTGTTAGCACTATAAAACAAGTCCATGTGAATCATCTAGTGGATAACCCCTTACTTCATTCAGTCCCCCAAAACACCATCCTATGGCAGCCTACAAACAGCCATTGTAAGCCCCTTAAACTCAACCTAATGGCTGTCTTTTACTTGTCCATGGCTGCCCTTGTTCAGTTTCATTTTAGTCCACATTTGCCAATAAATAACCCCTTTACTTGTCCTAAAACCTGTCCTACAAAGCCCACATTTTTTCAGTCCCTACTTAGCACCAAACACAGTCCAATTTAGCCTATAAGCTACCCCTGAAATCAGTCCATTTGAGGACCAATTTCAGTCCTATTGGCTGTCCAAAATGGACAGCAATGTACCCCTTATTTAGGCCTATAAGCCATCTCAAATACTGTCCTGTATCCAGCCATGTTCAAACCTTAGAACAACCCATCTAGGAAGCCACAAACCAGTCCTTAAACCATGCCAATATCAGTCCCAAACACCCTCACAGTTACACACACACATTCACATTCCACATTCACACACACATCTACACACATGGTCACTCACTCCTTCACATACACACACTTTGCCTCTCTTTACACTCACACACATGGTTCCTCTTGACACACACAGACCTTGACAGTTTACACACCACAGGCATTTACACACACACACATACACTTTCTCTATTATATCATGAATGCATATTTATATATATATGCAATAGGTATTATGTATATAAATAATCTATTTATGTATATATTATATGTGAGTTCTATATAATGTAGTGTATGGGTGATATGTATATAGTTAGCCCATATGTGTGTTTTTATATTATATTATAGCTATATCATATGTGTAATATATATTAGATATATATATTGGCATGTGTTATGTGAATTTGGTTGGTTCATAGGCATGAAATAGCCTATGGCCCATGGATGAGCCTGTGTGTCAGTTTAGAGTCTGGATTGGACTTGTGTAGACCAGTTAGACCTAGAATGACTAGTTTGACCTAGTTTAGACTTGTTAGACCTAGTTTGACCATAGATGACCAAGTTGACTTCTAGGGTTGACCAGAGTTGACCAAGAGTTGACGTTGGCCTAGATTGACCTAGATTCATGTAGAATGCATTGTAGTACCTCATTTTACTATTATGGACTTGTTGTGACTTGTGCTGTTCCAAATAGGAGCCAGACACCACTCCTCGGACAGTATATTCTCTTCAGACACTCAGGATATCAGGCGAGTACATTCTCTGACCGTTTCATACTTGTCTGGATTTACATTCTTGCTCTAGATTACTGTACTTGATGCTGACACGATTGTTATCACGAATTGGTACTATATGGATCTCCTTTTGGGATGTTATCCCCCTTGTATTCACTAGATACATATTGTGATGTGCATTTCGCTTCCATATTGTATTTATTGAATACCTATATCCTTGTATACTCCTTGTGCATATTGTACTCTCAGTATCACACGAGTCCCAGGGATAGACCATTGTACTCTATTGTATAACATTGTACAACTATTGTATAACATTGTACATCTATTGTATAATATTGTACATCCATTGTATAACATTGTACACTATTGTGCAAGATAACGTAACTGGAGTGGATCCTTGTGTATTGATTGGGGAGGGGGAGTAGAATTGGTTATGTACTCAAATCCTATTGTACAATATTGTATAACTATTGTATATGTCTATTGTACACCCACGTACAATGGAGTTACCATTGTATTTTTTTCTAGCCCGTTTACATAACCAGATTGTACTCTAAAATCACATGTTCCTTACAGTTCTTACTTATCATATTTAGATATTTCCTGTTATCAAATCTCCCACTGTTTTTCATATATCTTCTTCTTTCAGCGTTTCATGTACTTTACTCTATTGCATGCTTTATATTTCCTAACTCGATATGAACTGCGTGAGATGTTTTGTGCTCGCTCCCGTCCTGACTGGACCTGTTGAAAATATTACAGAGGATGAGGCCTGCGTAGACACCTACTATGGGGTAGCTGTAGATGCCATGTGTGATCCAAATTTCCAGCCTGATCTACTAGCTTAGAGACTGAGGCTCCCTAGTCTAGGTTTACTATTTCTGTCTTCTGAGATCTGATTGTATATATTCTTTCATTTTCAATATTATAGACTTGTATTGAGTTGGATGTTCTGTTTTGTATGGCAGTAGACACTTAGACTCTTTCTCTCTGATTGTATCATGTGGATCTTTTTATTCCACTATCTATCTATCTTTTATTTTCATCATTCTGCCTTAGATGTGATTGAGACTGTATATTGTTATGTCACCTCCATTCGGAGTGTATATACTGTGCAGGTACCTTTATATTGTTAGATGATTGACCTAGGACAGCGTTCTATCGTCGACACTGCGGCGTAGGCTGGGCGTTGTTACGTTCTCGTACCCTCACAGTGGGTACGGGTCGTGATACCAACTTGTAGTACTATCTTTGAAGGTATTAGGGAAGATAATATATATGTTTTCTATTTGTTGGAAGATGCTAACAAAGTAGATAGATGCTTAATGGCCAAGAGTGATGAGAGTCAACTATGGCATGTGAGACTCGGTCATGCAAATATGGACACAATTTCAATACTATCCACAAATAAGTTGGTATAAGGCTTACCGGACATTACTTTTAAGAAGGATACGGTATGTAGTTAATGTGAAAAGAACAAAGCTACCCGATCCACATTTAAGTCCAAGAACGCTATAAGTATCACTAGACCTCCAACATTCTACATCGGCGACGGGATAATAGAATGTTGTTACCCAATCCCTTTTACCACATCTTTGATACCGTACACCTTTCCAACCAAACTCAGTGTACTCACCGCCCAATTCCTGGGACTTAGCATCTGTTTTAGCATATATTCATTCGAATACAAATCAAGCATACTCACTGCCCAGTTCTTGGGTCTTAACATCTGTTTTGTCATCTATTCATTGAGCCAAAGCTCGATATACTCACCGCCCAAGTATTTGGGACTTTGCCTTCACCTGTCATGTAATTCATCGCAACAGCGTACAAGCATACAATTCATCTAGCCACAACAGTTTACGTTCAGGTAATTATTGTCTTTCATTATCTTTCCAAATTCCATGCAAGGTGTTATTGAGCAACACAATAAGAAACATAACACTCTATCTTTTATTTTAAGCGTGAAGCTAAAGGATCTTTGAAGGGTTCAACACTACTCACATTCATTGGACGATTCCCGCCATGATCGCATAGCCTTCCAAGTGATCCTTCGCATAATCCCAAGTCCAACAAGGCTTCATCGAACCAACCATCCATCATAAGGCATCTTGCGGTTCGGGGCACTATACTAAACATAAATAAGAGTGCACGTTATGCAAATAAGCATCATGTTACATATCATTAAACAATCAAACTTGGGCATATGTGCAAAGTGTAGACAAATAAACAAGGCAACTACACAAGCTAAAACTCAGAATTAGTCCTGAGTTCAGGTAATCTTACTTCAGTCCAATGAAGCTTGCCACCAAAAAAAAAAAAAAAACTAATGCATCCAGGCTTCTATCTAACCAAGACTCATAGTTATAGATATCACAATTCAAACCTGATTGTTTATACATGGAGTAAAGGATATCTTGTATGAGTTTCAGTCCAATAATTTTATCATATACAATAATCTAGTGGAGGATAAAGGATATTAGACAACAACAAATGTGGCTATAAGTTGAGTTGAGCGGGCAAAGACATGTCATTGCAGTTGTTAGGCTGATAGCATATAGATGATATTTGGCTCTCACAGTTCTTGGGGAGGCATGAAAGTGACACAGTTCAGACAAATACAAGTATCTTGTAATTTACAACAATTTGGATATTGAACACAAACCAAAGGAAAATTTGAAAATGTCCTCCTCATTTCCGAACCCAAGTAGATTTCCCATAATGCCCTTCCCCTCATCTCTGTCTTCTGCTTCCTGGGGAAGCAAAATCGAACCGACAAAGTAAAAAATATTGTTGACACAGAGCTACGGAGGAGAAGTAATATGTGGAAGAAGAGTGATCCACAGCAAAGGGGCAGAAGCGTCTACTTCGATTTCGTTCGAAATAGATCGAATTAGGAAGGAAGCCCTAAATTTAATTACATGTAAACCCTAGAAAAGGAAGGAAAGAAAACAGGGAGGAGGGAAAGCGACGATCAACAGTCTAAGCTGGCACTGCCATTTCGAATCCGAAAGAAAGTAACATCAATTTGATTTGGGATCTAACCTGTTGGTATGTATGCGACTTTGCAGCTCCTGCTGTTGTCGCCTTCGGTCACCGACGAGAAGACGGTCGGAGCAGTAGGCTGTGGTGGAGAAGAAAAATATGAGGTGGAGGAGGAGATGAGGAGAGGAGAAGGAGATGAGGGTTTTGATGGAAGGGGGGAATTTTTTAGGGGGGAAATTTTTCCGTCCAGTTCGAAAAAAAGTTCGGGCCGAAATAATTTACTGTACATTTGATATATGAAAAATAAATTAATTTTATAAAATTATTTTACTAGAATTTTTTTATGAAATTTAAATTTGTTTATGGAATTTAAAAAAATTATGGAAAATTTAATTTGGATGTTTGATTGACATTATTTTCGACGACAAATGGTAATTTTCTATAGAAAATGATATTTTTGTATGGGTTGACCAATTTCATTTTCCACCACTTTAGAAAAAGTATAGAAAATGTTATATTTTGAAAAATAATTTCTTGGAAAATATAAGCTATCAAACATTATAATTGGTGGAAAAAGTGTGATAAAAATATTTTCCTTCAAAAAAAAATCCAATCAAATACAACATATTAGTGAAAAAATTCAGTACATTTTATCATGTTTGTATAATAAAAACCTAAGCTGCTTCTCCTAGGAGTTGAACATGAGATCTGCCTTGACATACAAACAAAGCAATAAATGAATGTTATAGATTCTACAGCATTCAGCAACGTTACAGATAGATATTTTTATAGCACTGCAGAAGGAACGCTATTGTTGATAACATTCTATAGCGGGGACATTTGAACGCTATAGAAAAACTGTTATTGTAGGTCCTAATTATTGTAGTATTTTTTATTATATTTTAAATTCAGTCCGAAATAAGTTTCGCCTTCCTCCGCCAATCTCGATCTTGGAAAAGAATCCGTCAAGTTCCACTCATGGGGAACTAAATCCCAAGTTAACAGTCCCCGTCATGCCACCACTCGGCTGGAAAGTGAGAATAATAATTAGGCGACTCTACTTAATGTCCTCAACAATTAAGAGACGATCATTTAAAAGAATTTATTACTCCCACCGAACCAACCTAACCGCCACCTTCCTGCCTTTAATACTAAACCATACAAGTATGTTCTTTAAATGCCTTCTCTAGCTACTCAGTCTCATCTCATCTCTCTAGAGAAAAGAAAAGATGACGGCCGGTTGCGAGAGGCAAGTGACGGTTCAGGCAAAATGGACGGCCGTCTCGTCGACCCCCGTGAGGCCAGGAAAGATGTATCCGCTCTCCGTCTTGGACCACGCAATGGCCGCGCACACGCTGCACATGATCTTCTACTACCGGCCAGCGCCGTCGACGCTTACCAGGGAGAAGCTCTACGAGTCCTTATCCGATGTGTTGTCGCACTACCCAGCGGTGACCGGCCGCCTAGTTCGCGACGGCGCCGACAAGTGGGCCGTCAAGTGCAACGATGCCGGCGTCAGGATGCATGACGCTAAGGTGGCGCTCACCTTGGATGAGTGGTTCAAGTCTGCTACTGCAGAGGATGAGAGGGACTTGACCTATTGGGAGCCTATGGTGGAAGATCCCTCCATATGGTCTCCTTTCTATATTCAGGTCATTAATCTACCTCTAGTTGTTTCATTTCATAAGCAACTTTTTTTCTCCCCCCAGTGATTTCCACATGACTACTGATAATTTGTTCTGGTATCTATGTGGAACCAATAAATAACTTCGTATAATCGAACTGTGTGTGTCAAATTTCCTGCAACTAGTTCAAACTAAGTAACCTACTCTACTCATCATGTATGTATGTATGTATGTATGTATGTATGTATGCACTAATAAAGAATAATTCCCAATCACATTTTGTTTATTTCTTCAGAATTCTACCGAATCAGTCACAAATAATAATTATAATTAGACAATTCTTCTTCTTGCATCCAATTCTTCATTACCCAGATCAACAAGAACACAACTAACTACGAACAAACATTGTACAAATTTTAGAGTTTCAGCTGATCCACCAAATCACAGATACAAGAATAAGTGTGGAGAATTAAGGAAAATTGGACAATCACGCCAACAATTAAAAACCAGTGAAAGAAAAGGTAAACTAACTGTACTTAGAATTCGAAAACATCAGAAAAATTAATAGGTGTTAGATGTAAATTGCTACCACCTTTGCCAGCCCCTCCTAGCTCACTGCGTGGGACGGCATCAGGCCTGGTTGTGTGGATCCGAACCACCGGATCATTGGGTGTGAGCCTAAATAAAATAAAATAGAATGTAGAAGATTGCTGTTACAAAAATGCTATTTGGCTCCCAAAATATTTGGGTGATGTCATCTTCCATTATGTGGCATATGACATGGTTGCTGACATGGCAGCTGACATGACAAAATTTAACATTAATTTTAATATTAATATTAAATTAATATGATAATTAACATTAAGATTAACTTTAACATTAAAATTAACCATAACATTAAAATTAATATGAAAATTAATCTTAACATTAAAATTAATATTAATATTAACATTAACATTAAAAAAATTGGGTAATTAATGTTTTGGGTTAAAATTTGTCATGTCTGCTGTTATGTCAGCTGCCATGTCAGATGCCACATAATGGAAGATGACATCATCCAAATATTTTGGGAGCCAAATAGCATAATTGTTGCTGTTATGGCTCTATTAGAAAAATAACAATCATGTTTTGCAAGGGTCAGAATCGCACTGTGGGCTGAGTTGGCCAGCCTACCCAATTTTTTTCAGATTAAGATAGTGAAAAAGTTTATTCAAAAAAGAATAAATTTATTTAATATAGCTGAAATGTTTAGGGGACATTTGATATGCTGAATACTATATAACCAGAAATTCTATATTTCTGGGAATCAAATTTTAAGTGATTAAATTCTCTGAAAAATTACATTCCTGTGTTCGGTGACTATACAAATATTCCGAAAAAATGATTGAAAAACAATAAAAAAGAAAAAAAAAACCCAAAAATAAAATAACTTCATAAAGGGGAGAAAAAAAGTAAAACGACAAAAAACGATCAAAAGAAAAAATGACAAAAAAAATCAAATAAAACGACAAAAAATGACAAAAACAGCGAGAAAAGACAAAAGTAAAAAAAGCAAAAAAAAATTTTTTGACAAACATCAACAAAAAAGATAATAAAGACAAATGAAAAAAAAGACAAAAAGGGACAAAACAAAAAATGACCAAAAATGACAAAAAGAACAAATTACGACAAACAACTAATAAAAAACGAAAAAAAAGACAAAAAAAAAGTGCCAACAACTGACAAAAAACAACAACAAAAAAAGACAAAATGACAAAAAGTCAAAAAAAAAAATGACACGACTACTAAAAAAAGACCAAAAAATGACAAAAAGACGAAAAACGACAAAAATACCAAAAAATAGCAAAAAAGATAAAAACGACAAGACGACAAAAAGTCCAAAAAATGACAAAAAAATGACAAAGAATACTAAAAACACAAAAAGCGACAAAAAATGATAAAAACAACAAAAGGGGGAAAAAGAAAAAAAAAAGGGAAAAAAAATGATAAAAATGAAAATAATATTAAAAAATGATCAAAAAAGAATAAGAAAATTTAAGCAAAAATTTTTTTTGCTCGGGCAAAAGAAATATACCCACGTACTTTTAAGGGATAGGATTCCCATGTTTTATGGGTAAACTATCTATCCGGGTATTTTTAATTTCCAGAAATAAATTTTTTATAGCCCAAACATATATGTTAATATATTTTCACCCTAAATTTTCTCAGAAAAAAAAAATATCGCATACCAAATGCCCCCTTAGGGTCTGTTTGGATTGAGGGTTAAGAGTGGGGAATTTAAGTGAGAAGAAATAAAAAAAAAATGCTTGGTCTGAGGATGGGAGTTTAGGATGCATGTTACTGAGGGTTAAGTGAGTGTTTGTTTAACCTTTTGTTGTCTATTTGTCACGACCCGCACCCTGATTAGGGGCACGCGTACGTGGTTACGTCCAGCCTACGCCGCAGCATCGGCGGTAGAACGCTGTCTAGGTTGTCTACAAAACTACACTAAACAGTATAAAGGTACCTGAACAGTATATACACTCCGAATGGAGGTGACATAGCAATACCGTCTCAATCACATAAACAAACTAGGATAGAGAGCACGAAAGGAATTATGATAGATGAAAACATAAATAAGTTCAAGGTCCACACAAGTCCAGAGCTACACATAACATCCCAGAGTCTCAAAATATAACATAGAAGCTACAGTCTGATAATACTAGCTAGATTGCAGTCCAGTCAAACCTAGCTAATCTACACTACTCCGGGAGTACAAAATCTAGTGGCTCTACTATAAGGCCACGGTCCTGGACTACTCCATCTGACTCGAGCCCATAATAGGTCGAGCAGTCTGCCTCAGAGTCATCTGTAATATATCATAACGGTATCCTGTCAGGAAAATGAGCAAGTACAAGCACTAACAGCAGTTCCATGTGAATTGACAAATTCTATAAGAGACAGTATAATGAACTACAAGACAAAGATATATGAAGACTTGGGAACCGTTCGGAAGCTGAGCTACAACCCTTAAACCAAACAAGGACCGGGGTTGTAACCCTTCTCCCGAGCAGAACTTAGTCTCCAAATCAAGGTACAATATAAAGGCATATAGAACATGTGAGTAACTGAATATCATAGCATGGTGAGAAAGTACTGAATGTAAATAGAACAGGATATACGATAAGATAAAGTAAATATAAAATGTGTCTTGAATTATTAGAGCGTTATGTGATTGGCAAGGGAAACATGATAGGGTTATCCACTTGGCCCGGCAATCCGCGGTGACCTCAACGGAAAGTCATGCCGGCCAACTTGGATAACATGGACATGGAGGTATCTGCTACAGCCTACGTGAGGTGAGGGTGGCGCAAGCAAAATAGTGACATGAGGCTTTGATCACATAACCCCTAATAATTCCCCATCCCCGAGTAGTATAATGGACCTGGATATGACACGTCATGACACGGAATTCCCTAAAAGGATAGCTACTCCCTTTCAGGAATCGGTGTCTATACAAGTACATGGAACAAGACAGGAAATGTACATATATACCAAGAAAATTCAGGAACAACATCTCATGTCATGATCCAACGTATACTAGTCTGTGAACTATCGTGACTGGAATCGAGTAAGACACTACAACTGAATCGGATATAGCAGATATCAA
>JANAVB010034420.1:10824815-10937315 GCA_029216955.1 Iris pallida
TTTCTCCTATAAATAGGCCTTTAAGAACTTAATTCTTTTCTTTACTTTTGCCTTCGTCTTTGAGAGAGAATCCATAGCTCAAGCCTTCTTCTTCTCCAACCTAATCTTTGTCAATGGCACCCAGGCTCGACGCTGCCGCGAAGGGGAAAGGCAAGGCTCCTGCAGAGCCGTCTCGACCCGCCGCCGCCGCCGCAACCACTAGGAGAACCGTCCAGCAGCGTCCTCCACAGAGTGAACTTCCGTTGAAACCCCTATACGGTGAGGATGGGGACGATAAACAGTAACCATCCCTTTTTAGGGCTCTGGTTAGGACAAAATCAGAAAATGTATCCCTTTTTAGGGTCAATACGTCAGAAAATACACTTCCCTCTTTAGGGTTTAGTAGTATTCCATATTTTTCGTCTATACGAAAAATATGTTTTGAGCGTATTTCTGTAAGATACGCATATCTTTGATAGAAATGTCAAAATACGCTGATCTGAAGGAATACGCTATGTCAAGTCGTCTCATTGAGATACGCTGACTCTCTTGCTAGCGTATTTTTGATGAACATCTTGCTAACCATACACTGCTCTTTGGAAAATTCCATACGACAGCTTGCTTTGGTTAGACATACACGTATCTGAGCGTATGTTGAACTTAGAATCTGTCATACGCTTAGGATAGACTGAGCGTAGGTTAACCCTTGAACTTGACATACGCTTAGGATGGACTGAGCGTAAGTTGATCTTTGAACTTGACATACGCTTAGGATGGACTGAGCGTAAGTTGATCTTTGAACTTGACATACGCTTAGGATGGACTGAGCGTAAGTTGATCTTTGAACTTGTCATCCCTTTGTATTTAAGGATTTTTTAACCTCTTATTTTTCCTTTGTAGTGGATATTATGGCCCAAGAAGCGCAGTTTGAAGGATGTGCAGGTAGCATTTATAAGAGTGACCTATCCCATGTCCACTTTCCACAGTTTGATGAACCTTCTACGAGAATAGCCATTCTGAAAAATCAAGACAGCGAAACCCTGCTGAGTCTGATAAGTGGTCAACCACTGCAGAGTGTGGACAGTTACCCACTCAAAATCAGCATTTCTATTCGGGGACGCTATTGACAAAAACTCCCAGCCAGCCTCCGATAAAGTGTCATACTCGTATTACCGGGATGGTGATGCGACTCAGCCGATGTACTTGACTGGATTGTCTATGAGTATCAACATAGCTCGCTTATTCCATGCAATGGGATATTACTCCTCAAGCAAAAGCTGGATGGGTAGGGTACAGACAGGGAAGATTTTGCAGTGGTACTGAGCCGCATGTTTCAGTTTTGCGAGGATTATTGCCATCCACAATTCCCCCTGAGGATTCTGCACTTCTGATGCCGGTTAGAGTCCCAATATTCGTGAACGAATTTGCACAGCTAGAAAATGCTGTCTATCCGAAACAGTCCATGAGTCTCACTGGTCTCGTGAACCCAGAGAATACCAGATGGACTGCTCTCGTGAGATGGATTCTGAGAGATTATGGAGAACAGTTGAAGGCAATAGGCCTGTACGATGCCATCAAGTGCACTGCTTATGGTTTTAGGCCGAACCCAGATTTGTTTCTGGCACTAGCAGAAAGGTACAACTACCGCACCGGAACTTTTATGACTCCGAAAGGCGAGATGGGATTTGTTCTCCACGAAATGGCGTACATTTCTCAGCTGCCGACAGGAGATCTACCGTATGAGGAATATATCCCGTTTATTGATGAAATGAACAAGATCTCTGACGCCAACCCGCTAATTCTTTATGTATTCGAAGAATTAATGTGCCACTATAGTATCTGTAAGGCCTTTTATAAGGCAAAAGATATAGATTCAGGCTGCTATACTTCAAAGTGGATGGCCTATTATTCCAAGGCCGCACCAAAGAAACTCAGAAGAAGAAGAAAACCGAACAATATATTGGTCGTTTTAAACCTCCGAGTCAAGCCGAAATTGACAAATTAATCCGAAAGACAACCCATGATGACATCATAATTGAAGAAGATGAAGGCACCTATAAAGCTGGTGATAGGTTAGAGACCTACATAAAGCAAGGTGGCCGGGCTTTATCTAATGAAGGTCATCTGGCTGGGTTTCTATCCCTTTGGCTGAGAAGATTCGTAGTACCTGGCACCTGTTCGGCAGACAGGATGCACCGAGGAATCATATTTGCAGCAGTCCGTCTGACGTTCGGGTACAGGATGGACTTGCTAACGGCGATGACATGCCGTCTGAACGCCGGTTTAAGAGCATATACAGACAGAATGTTTAACCTGGCGAAGAAAAAACTAACAGCTTTTCCTCGGGTAGAAATGCCCTTCACATACTTGTACGGATGGCTGCTCCTCCACTTTGAGTCTCTTATGAGTGCTGGACTGGCCAGACCAGATGACACTTTCTTGGAAAGATACCGTTATACGCCCAAGTGGAAATATGACACCTTGACAGATTGCAGGACCATACTGAATAGAGGAGAACTATGGAGTTTCACCTGTGTTCCTCCGCCTATCGGTTATGAGACTATGCCTGCGAAGATGATTGATGGCACTGGTGCCAATGAACTGGATGATGTTCAGCACGAATGGATGAAGAGGATCAGACCATCCCACCTGGTCTGTCGCTATAACGACATCACTTATTTGGAGCCATATCTTTCGAGTAGATTTGCTCGACAATTCGGCTATGATCAGTTGCATGTAGGGAATGCAACGACATGCTTCAACCATCAAGGCGGATTGATCGACGGTGCGAGAGCCTGGATATATTATATTGCCAAAGGCACCGGAGCTACCTTTACAATGCCAGATCCGGTGAATCATCGAAAATGAGCTAAGATGTTGGCATCTTATGCCAAGTTCTATGTATCTGTGAATACATTTGATGAGAAGTTCTGCATCTTGGGTAAGAGCTTCATTCATGTTAATAAGAAATCAGCCAAGTCAACTCTGCCGGAAGATTGTCACGACCGAGAGGATCCTCTCGCTACTGACGAGGTTTATGAAGAATCTCAATGGGGAATCTCTTTTATGATGAACTTCATCAGCCACTACACATACCGCATGGAAGTGTCGAGAAGAGTGTATCTGCTGAGGGTACACCGAAGAGAAAACGTGACAAGGGTGCTTCCGGGCCCACTCCAAAAAGAGTTACTCGAGCAGAAGTTCGTAGTCGCGTAGGAATTACTATCCCGGGGACTTCTCCTGCTTCGAGTCAACAAATCAGAGATGCTGACGAAGAAGGTAGTGACTCCAAAGAAGATTATCCTACCATTCCACTAATGAAAAGGGTAGGAAAAAGAAAAGTGGTAGTTTCAAAGACTAAATCTGTAATTTGTCTTGATGCAGAAAGCCCCACCAATCGTGCTGAACGATTGGCTCGAGAGAAACAAACTGCCCTTGTTCCTCAGCAAAGAGTTGAAGCGGGATCTTCTACTGCCAAGAAGATTATTGAAGTTTCCTCCCCTGCACCCTCGGAAGCGCAGCCCACGCAGGACGCTAATATAGAACCTGCTGCGGAGGATGTGATAGAAGAATCGGCAGCGAAGCCATATCCTGATCGAACAATACTGGCTGCCGAGGATCCTTCCAAGGCAGTGGATGAGCATGCTGAACCATCCGTACTGGTTTCGAGAGAATCAGTGAAGGAAGGAACCATTCTCGAGCCACCTGCTGATTTAGCTTTGATTGATGTTTCGGAGAGCGACAAGGGTGAAGAAGAACAGGTTGACTATGAACCTTCGTCTCATTCCTTTGAAGATGAGGATATGGAGATTGAAGATGAGTCACCAACCGAAATCCGTATCGACGAGTTGAAGACGGCCGGCCAACATCCGGGGTTGACTCCAGAGCCAGAGAACCTTCTAGAAATAGAAGCCCATGTTCTGAGCACCTCTGGGGCAGGAAGTAGTGAAATGAGACCAGTGTCAGAAGACACTTTGAATAGACTGCGAACAGGGCTGAACGATCCTAGAGAAACAGAGTACGAGCCAACTTCAGGTAATATTTTATCCAGTAAAGTTTTGTCTTTTCTTGCTTTATTGTCTTTAATTTTGATCAAGCTTCTTTGATTCCAAAAGTTGTAGGAACTACACCAGCGATGAGCTCGACTCATGCTCCACCTATTCGGACTGATGTTGGTGAGGGAAGCTTACATTTACCAAGTTCTCAAAAAGCACATACTTCTGTTTCCAGAATAGAGCCCATTCCAGCTTCTTCCTTCACAATGGCAGCAACTCCTGGTTTTGAAACGGGAATAGCAAGGACCATGGCG
This sequence comes from Iris pallida, assembly GCA_029216955.1. Taxonomy (NCBI): domain Eukaryota; kingdom Viridiplantae; phylum Streptophyta; class Magnoliopsida; order Asparagales; family Iridaceae; genus Iris; species Iris pallida. Next base: position 10,829,104 of record JANAVB010034420.1, read on the forward strand.
ATGTATTCAGATATTATCTATTCATATCTGGATATATTCTCCAGGCAATTTATGAAGGACGAGACTATGCCTTTTTCCAATCTCCGAACGGCGATTAATTTCTCGCTTTTAGCTCTGCGACAGGCTGGTTATGAGACTCAGTGTACTTTCTTTGAGCATCTCCTAGATGATTTGGAAGTAACCATCCACAAATACTGGGAAATCAAGAAAAAAGATATTAAATCCTTGACTGTGGCTGAGATTGCTCAACTGGAACGTGAAGCTCAAACCCAGCAGGCTGCTTTGAAAGAATTCCTCGCTTTGTCATCTGAGAAGTTAATAGCGAAGGATGAGGAAATAGTAACAACTCGTCAGAAGATAGAATGTCTGGAAACAGAGGAAATATATAGAGCTTAAGAACTCTAGAAACTAAATGAAGAATTAGCTCGTCTCCAGGAGCGCATTGTATCCGCAGAAAAAGAGCAATCTGATATTATCGCTGCTCGTATAGCTGAAGCTACTCGCTATCAAATTCTACAGCAAGAGCGGGAACAGATGCAAGCTGAGCAGATAGAAGAAACTAATCGTCGTAGTACTGTTATCATTAATTTTGACCAACAGATGGTTGCAATTGAAGCAACAGAGCGAATTCGTAAAGCTCATGAAAAGAAGATGAATAGTATACTTGCTCATATTCAGGAGATAATTACTCCTTCTATTCAATAGATTAATTCTCATTTGTAATCAGTATTTTGATTTTGACTGAGGAAATGAGCACTTTGATCTGATTTCGATTTTGTGTATGATGTTTTTGTAGAAAATATGTTCAGAGGTAAATAATACATGACATATTTCAATAGAATAAAATATACAAATGAATTTTGTAATTTCATCAGATGATATTAAACCAAAAATTTTAGTTTAATACTGATTAGAGAAAACAGAATTCAGATATAAAGATATCTTTGAACTCAATTTTCCATGATCTTTGGACTCGGAAATCAAAAGACTAGATATCATTTTCATAGAATAGAAAATATGATACTGAGATAGAAAATTTAGAGGTAATATGGACGTGATTTTCTATATAAGATCTTTATTAAATCCACTGGGGATCTAATAAGACAAAATATCAAATTCTCTGGGAAGATGATATGTCGAGATGACATTTGTGGGAAAGAATAAACTCTGATTTTATATTTGCTGGGGAATAATCACAGCAGATGAAAATATCATATATCAACGAGATTTATACATAATATTTCTTTAAGAATTTGCCGTTGATAGGCATCATCGTGACTTTACCATCCATAGAGGTAAGCTGATATGCTCCGTTTGAGAAGACTTTGTTTACGACGAATGGGCCTTCCCATTTTGCGTTGAACTTGCCTTTGCTCATATGTGTCATAGTCATCGGACGTTTGACGGTAAGAACAAGTTCTCCTTTCCGATATGCTCTGACTTTCACCTTCTGGTTAAAAGCTTTTGAAATTCGGGCCTGATACAGCTCGATATTTTGTTGAGCGTACAATCGCTTTTCGTCTAGAGCTTCTAGCTCTTAAAGTCGAAGATGATCATTGTTCTCTGTTGTAAGTTCATTGGAGATTGCGATTCTCAGAGAAGGAATCTGGATCTCGAGGGGAAGGACAGCTTCACACCCGTATACCAAAGAGAAAGGCGTACACCCGGTCGCATTGCGAACTGTGGTGCGGTAGGCCCATAAACATTCACCAAGCTTCTCGCTCCAGTTGCATTTGTTAGAAGAAACGAACTTTTTCAGGAGTTTGATGATGGTTTTATTGAAAGCTTCCGCCAATCCATTAGCTGCTGGATTATATGCTGTAGAAGCTAGGTTACTGATTCGATGGTCGTCACAGAATCGAGTAAATTTCTGACTGACGAACTGTGATCCATTATCATGGATAATACGCCGAGGAACACCAAATCGATAGATGACATGATGCTTGACGAAGTTGATGACGTTGAAAGTTTTGACTTCGATTAGCGGGATTGCTTCAGCCCATTTGGAAAAGTAGTCGGTTATTGCTAGAATAAACCGGTGTCCTTTTGATGACGGTGGGTTGATGGGACCAATGATGTCCATGCCCCAGGCCTCGAAGGGCCATGATGCCGCTGTCGGGTGTAAGAACTCTGACGGTTGATGGATAAAGTCTGCATGGATTTGACAGGCTTTACATTTTCGGGCATATTGAATGGCGTCAGCCACCATTGTGGGCCAATAATAACCCATACGTCGGATGCGATCTTGAAGTTTAGGACCTGGTTGATGGGCTCCGCAGACACCATCATGTGCTTCACGGATAATCTGTTGCGCTTCCTCACCAGCGATACATCGGAGGAGAAGACCGTCATATGCCCGACGATATAGTGTCTTTGTCGTATGATTATAATAGAATCTGAGAGATCGACGCCGGATAGACGCTGCTTCGCTCGGATTATCAGGAAGTATGTCATACAATACAAAGTCTAGAAATGGACGTCTCCAGTCTTCGGTCATGGCTTCTGTTTTGTTGGAAAAGACGTATTCTATAGTAGAATTGGAAGAAGACGAGGATGCTCTGTCAAACCCTAATCCAGTGTTAAGGTTGGAGGAATTAAATTCATCAGGGTTGAGAGAATTTTCGTCTGGGTCATGGGGAAAACCCAAAGCCAAATTATTCTCGATTTAGAATAGCTCCCGGTTATAAACCACTATCAATTGTTGACGTCTGACCGGTATGGTCAGCACAGCGGCAAGATTAGCCAAAGCATCGGCTTCTGTATTACAGGCTCGTCGAACGTGTTCAATAAAGAAACCTTCAAAGGAAGAGGCCATAGAGAGTGCTGCTCGGTGATAAGGTATCAAATCCTGAGGACGGACTTCGTATGTACCTCTGATTTGATTGACGATAAGTTTGGAGTCTCCATAAACTTCTAAATACTGAATATCTAGATGTTTAGCAAGTTGAAGACCGATGAGTAACGCATTGTATTCGGCTATATTGTTTGAACACGATTGATCCAGAGAATAAGCCCTCTGAATAGTCAGCCCTTCCGGGGATACAAGAACAATCCCGACTCCGGCGACAATATCGCCATTGGGACCCATTCTAGATGCTCCATCAAAGAATAGACGCCAAGTAGGAGTTTCTTCAGAAACCTGATTTGAATCCATAACTTCATCTGGAATCTTATCGTATAATTTAGAATCCTCTGGAACTGCATGAGCTGCCAGGAAATCAGCAAGAGCCTGTCCCTTAACTGACTTTTGAGGAATATAATGCATGTCATATTGAGCTAACAAGATTCTCCAATTAGCCAGTCTGGAGTTGAGAATACCAGATTTCTTCATCATAATCCTGATGGGATTCACTCTGGAAATAACATGAATCGTTTGACCGATGATGTAATGTCGCGTCTTCTGAATGGCAAACATTAATGCTAGGCATTCTTTCTCAATTGGAGAATAACGCGGTTCAGCACCTGTCATTGTACGACTGAGGTAATAAATAGCCTGTTCATGGCCATCTTTGTTTTTCTGGGCGAGCAATGCACCGAGAGAATGATCCATGGCTCGAACATATAGAAGGAATAGTATTCCCGAGACGGGAGGTACCAAAACCGGAGGGTTCATGAGGTACTGTTTGATGTCGTCAAATGCTTTTTGACATTCTTCGTTCCAGACGAAAGACACACCTTTCTTCAGAAGTTTGTTGAATGGTCTGCAGCGTCCTGATAAGTTAGAGACGAATCTCCTGATATAAGCAATTTTTCCTTGAAATCCTCGTAGCTCTTTTAAGGTGCGTGGAGGACGCATCTCTTGGATGGCTTTGATCTTCTCGGGATCCACGTGTATACCTTTAGCGGTAATGACGAAGCCGAGAAATTTACCACTAGAGACACCCATGAAGGACTTAGTAGGGTTCATCTTAAGTTGATGTTGACGTATTAAATCAAAGATAATCTTCAAATCTTGGATATGATCCTCCTTTTGTTGACTCTTGACTGCAATATCATCAACGTAGCATTCGACTGTTTTCCGGAGATGTTCGCGGAATATAGTGCTCATTGTTCGCTGATACGTTGCTCCTGCATTTTTGAGACCAAACGGCATCACTGTATAACAGTATGTACCGATCGACGTTCTGAAGGAAGTATGTCTCTCGTCGTCTGGAAACATTTTGATTTGGTTGTACCTCGAATATCCATCCATAAATGACATTCGTTCGAAACCACACGTGTTATCGATCATGACGTCGGTGATTGGAAGAAGGAACTCGTCCTTAGGACAAGCCGCATTGAGATCGCGAAAGTCTATACAGACTCGAATCTTGCCAGTCTTTTTGAGAACAGGAACAATGTTCGCCACTCACTCAGGATGTTGTTCCTCTCGGATAAATCCGGAAGCCATAAGCTTGTTGACTTCAGCTTCAATTGCATCCATAATGTCTGGACAAAATTGTCGCTGTTGTTGTTTGACCGGTTTAGCATTCGGCATGATATTAAGTTTGTGTGTTACGATCTTCGGATCTAGCCCTGGCATATCCTCATAGCTCCAGGCGAAGACATCGATGTAATCATGAATAAGCTTGAACATGTCTTGCCTATCTGTTTCTGAAAGACTTTCGCTGATGAATAATGGCTTGGGGGATCCCTCCTCACCAATATCAATTTGGATTAATTTATCTTCAGTAGGAAGTTCTCTTTGCTCGAACCTGAATTCCTATTGGTTATCTAATCTTTGAGCCCATTATTCTGATTCGGGTGATATTTCAAAATCATCTTCATCTTCATCATTTTCTTGCGGACCGTTGGCGGAGACCATATTGGCGGATAGAGTAGAACGATGAAAATCGTCAATACTTGTGTCGGAATCCCAAGAAAAGGAATCGGAAGAATCAGATCGTTCGTCTCCGTCGGATTCTGGATCCTCATGGACTGTGTTGATGAAGGGGGTAGGAGTAATGTTACCCATTCCGTTTTTGTCCTTCCGTATTTCAAGGGAGGAATTCGAACAGGCATTCTTCTTCCTTTTCTCCTACTGAGGCCAGTTCTGAAGTCATAGCCCATGTTCTTGATGATGTTTTTGGACTGCTGACTGTAGCGACGTAGCTGTAACCTTCCGGTATCATCGTTTTTGTCGTCGTCTTCCAGATTAGGAGGATTCTGGGGTCCTTTGTAGAAGAATATTGGAGCTTCTCCTAACTTTCTAATAGGAACAAGGAAGTATGAATTTTGTACAGACTCTAATGTTACTTCTGTATGAAGAGTTTGAACAACTCCTATAGTTAGTGGCTCTAAGCTATCTAGCAAATGTAAATAACTTTGTGCATGATTACAAACATCAATATACTGTAAAGGAGATACTTTATTAATATCAGATGCTGTATTTACAGAAGAAGGCTGAGCCTTAGTAGATTTAGTCAAATTAATGACTAAAGGGGGAGAAGAAGGGCGAGCAGAAGTTTTGTTTCGATTAAGGTCGATAACAAAAAGGCTCAAAAGAGGTGAGCTCCCTTGAAGAGGATCGTGGATAAGTAGTGCGTCCACTGACTGGAATGACTAGAGTATCTGGTCTAGCCTGAGAAGATGGTGAGAGAGTGGTGCGTCCACTGACAGGGATTATCAGTGAACTTTGTGGAGCTTGGGAAGGCAATGAAGTGGTACATCCACTGACAGGAATTATTAGTGGGCTTTCTTCAGATGATTTAGTAGACCGCGGATGACTGATACGCCCTTTTACAGGAATAACAAAGGTGTCAACTTTCGATGTCTCATCATCATCCATAGCTTGTAAGACTTTTAAATACTCATCTTTGTACATGCGAGAGTCACTGTAGTAAGCTTCGACTCCTCTGAAAGGATTAATGTCTGCGACTTCCTTTTGAACTTCTCCCTTTTCATCAATGTATTTGAAGCACTGGTGAAGAATGGAGGGGACGATATTGTGTTCATGGAGAAAAGGTCTTCCCAAGAGCAAGTTGTAAGATCCAACTAACTCGATCACGTAGAATGTGACGCTCGCCCGGAAATTGCCTATTTGTATTTTTAGGCAAATTTTCCCCAGAGGTTCACTCTTGCCTTGATTGAACCCTAAAATGGTAGTGACTGTCTTGACTAGATGATGAACTGGAATCCGTAAGGCATCCAAGAGACTCTTAGGTATAATACTTAGAGCTGATCCTGGATCAATTAGAATACGGTCGACCTTCATCGTGTCAATGTACCCAGTGAAGTAGAGAGGCCGATCATGACGATTGTCCTCTAGAAGGATATCGTCTTGGGTAAAAGTGATGTTCGGAATGATTTCCAATACACTGTTGCAATGTAGGCAAGTTACCGGCTCTGTTTTCGGCTTCTTCAGATGAGTCAGGCAAGAGTCTGCTTGCAGTAGAGCTTCACTTAACGTTTCCCGAGTTTCTTTGGATAAACGTAAAAGTTCGAAGATGGACAACCTGGCTGGAGTGTTAGCAAGTTGAGCCAGAATGTCAAAATTATATGGCTTCTGCAATCCGGGAGAAAGAGACTTCTTGATTGGTTTGTCGAAGCGGGCAGGTTGCTTCCCTTTGTCGGCTGTTGTTGGTTTAGAGGGAATCGTCTCAGCAGGAGCATTTGAAGGTCCTTCGTTAGAGATGGGTGCTGGAACTGCAACCGGAGGGACATCAGGAGTTTTCTCAGGAGCTTCAGCGTAATCTTTCAGATATGTTTTTCCTGACCGGGTTCCGGAGAGAGCTTCGACTTCAGGCTCAGGTTCAGGGTCTATCGAAACCATATTGCAATCCTTGTTCTTGGTTTTTTGGTGCTTGATGAGAGCTTCAGTCCAGAAACCGAGGCCAACACGGGATTGATTATGTCTCAAAGTGAGGGCTAGAAGTGCTCGGAGTCCTTTGCCGGAGCTTAAACCAGGAGCAGTGGCTAGATCATAACCCATCTTCGCCATTAATTCACGAGATTGTCACTACTAAAATAACCCATATTAGCGACGTCACGAGACGTCGCTAAAAATAGAAAATACGTCGCTAAAACCTATTTGCGACGTATTTAGCGACGAAAAACGGACGTCGCTTATATGCAAGTCGCAAATGGCAATTTAGTCGCCGAACGTCGCTATTGGCGATGCGGCGTTCATTGTCGCTAGACGTTGCTAAAGGGAGCGACAGATAGCGACGTATCACTACGTCGCCAACGTTGCGACGTAAAGCGACCACTGGCGACGCTGTATAATTTATATATGATGACATGACATGGCAGCCACGTGGGCAACGTAGCGACGTCTAGTGACGTGATTAGCGACAGACAGTAGCGACGTCTAGTGACGTGACGTCACTATTTAGCGACGTATAGCGACTTCTACATTCCGTCGCAGAACGTCGCTATACGTCGCAGATATTATAAAAAAAATTTAAAAAAATATAATTGATATTTTTGTTATGCTGTGTGTCTGTGTTTACAGTGTGTGTGAAGTGCAGTGTTCGAACCATCGACAGTTTCGCTTACTGTTCTATGTTTTATCTTGGATAGAAAGAGCAACAGTTCAGGGTGCACTTCTCAGAGCTTCCGCTTCACGTCCTTCACCTTCTCGGGAACCTTTACGACGTCCCGAGAAAGTGAAGGACGTGAAAATTCTAGTTTTTTACAGTCAAATTTGGACAGTTGTTTTGACCTGATTAATACTGCTAAATTTTGGTTTTGAGTCCCAATATTGGTTCTCCTATAGGTAATGTATAGGTATGCAAATTTTGGAGTTGTTTGTAGAGTTTTGATTTCGAGTTGGGGCTTGTGTTAGTGAACAACAAAATCTGATTTCTGAATGACTTGAAATACACTGTGTACTGACTTCTTGGGCTGGACAGTCCCCAAGGGGACTGTCATTTGCTGGTTTTTAGCAGGTAGGAGGGGGTGTTCAGCCAACATTTGGACAGACCCATGGGATGTCCCAAACCAGCACCTAACATGTCCCACAAACCTGTCACTTAACAGCCTTGTTAGCACTATAAAACAAGTCCATGTGAATCATCTAGTGGATAACCCCTTACTTCATTCAGTCCCCCAAAACACCATCCTATGGCAGCCTACAAACAGCCATTGTAAGCCCCTTAAACTCAACCTAATGGCTGTCTTTTACTTGTCCATGGCTGCCCTTGTTCAGTTTCATTTTAGTCCACATTTGCCAATAAATAACCCCTTTACTTGTCCTAAAACCTGTCCTACAATGCCCACATTTTTTCAGTCCCTACTTAGCACCAAACACAGTCCAATTTAGCCTATAAGCTACCCCTGAAATCAGTCCATTTGAGGACCAATTTCAGTCCTATTGGCTGTCCAAAATGGACAGCAATGTACCCCTTATTTAGGCCTATAAGCCATCTCAAATACTGTCCTGTATCCAGCCATGTTCAAACCTTAGAACAACCCATCTAGGAAGCCACAAACCAGTCCTTAAACCATGCCAATATCAGTCCCAAACACCCTCACAGTTACACACACACATTCACATTCCACATTCACACACACATCTACACACATGGTCACTCACTCCTTCACATACACACACTTTGCCTCTCTTTACACTCACACACATGGTTCCTCTTGACACACACAGACCTTGACAGTTTACACACCACAGGCATTTACACACACACACATACACTTTCTCTATTATATCATGAATGCATATTTATATATATATGCAATAGGTATTATGTATATAAATAATCTATTTATGTATATATTATATGTGAGTTCTATATAATATAGTGTATGGGTGATATGTATATAGTTAGCCCATATGTGTGTTTTTATATTATATTATAGCTATATCATATGTGTAATATATATTAGATATATATATTGGCATGTGTTATGTGAATTTGGTTGGTTCATAGGCATGAAATAGCCTATGGCCCATGGATGAGCCTATGTGTCAGTTTAGAGTCTGGATTGGACTTGTGTAGACCAGTTAGACCTAGAATGACTAGTTTGACCTAGTTTAGACTTGTTAGACCTAGTTTGACCATAGATGACCAAGTTGACTTCTAGGGTTGACCAGAGTTGACCAAGAGTTGACGTTGGCCTAGATTGACCTAGATTCATGTAGAATGCATTGTAGTACCTCATTTTACTATTATGGACTTGTTGTGACTTGTGCTGTTCCAAATAGGAGCCAGACACCACTCCTCGGACAGTATATTCTCTTCAGACACTCAGGATATCAGGCGAGTACATTCTCTGACCGTTTCATACTTGTCTGGATTTACATTCTTGCTCTAGATTACTGTACTTGATGCTGACATGATTGTTATCACAAATTGGTACTATATGGATCTCCTTTTGGGATGTTATCCCCCTTGTATTCACTAGATACATATTGTGATGTGCGTTTCGCTTCCATATTGTATTTATTGAATACCTATATCCTTGTATACTCCTTGTGCATATTGTACTCTCAGTATCACACGAGTCCCAGGGATAGACCATTGTACTCTATTGTATAACATTGTACATCTATTGTATAACATTGTACATCCATTGTATAACATTGTACACTATTGTGCAAGATAACGTAACTGGAGTGGATCCTTGTGTATTGATTGGGGAGGGGGAGTAGAATTGGTTATGTACTCAAATCCTATTGTACAATATTGTATAACTATTGTATATGTCTATTGTACACCCACGTACAATGGAGTTACCATTGCATTTTTTCCTAGCCCGTTTACATAACCAGATTGTACTCTAAAATCACATGTTCCTTACAGTTCTTACTTATCATATTTAGATATTTCCTGTTATCAAATCTCCCACTGTTTTTCATATATCTTCTTCTTTCAGCGTTTCATGTACTTTACTCTATTGCATGCTTTATATTTCCTAACTCGATATGAACTGCGTGAGATGTTTTGTGCTCGCTCCCGTCCTGACTGGACCTGTTGAAAATATTACAGAGGATGAGGCCTGCGTAGACACCTACTATGGGGCAGCTGTAGATGCCATGTGTGATCCAGATTTCCAGCCTGATCCACTAGCTTAGAGACTGAGGCTCCCTAGTCTAGGTTTACTATTTCTGTCTTCTGAGATCTGATTGTATATATTCTTTCATTTTCAATATTATAGACTTGTATTGAGTTGGATGTTCTGTTTTGTATGGCAGTAGACACTTAGACTCTTTCTCTCTGATTGTATCATGTGGATCTTTTTATTCCACTATCTATCTATCTTTTATTTTCATCATTCTGCCTTAGATGTGATTGAGACTGTATATTGTTATGTCACCTCCATTCGGAGTGTATATACTGTACAGGTACCTTTATATTGTTAGATGATTGACCTAGGACAGCGTTCTATCGCCGACACTGCGGCGTAGGCTGGGCGTTGTTACGTTCTCGTACCCTCACAGTGGGTACGGGTCGTGATACCAACTTGTAGTACTATCTTTGAAGGTATTAGGGAAGACAATATATATGTTTTCTATTTGTTGGAAGATGCTAACAAAGTAGATAGATGCTTAATGGCCAAGAGTGATGAGAGTCAACTATGGCATGTGAGACTCGGTCATGCAAATATGGACACAATTTCAATACTATCCACAAATAAGTTGGTATAAGGCTTACCGGACATTACTTTTAAGAAGGATACGGTATGTAGTTAATGTGAAAAGAACAAAGCTACCCGATCCACATTTAAGTCCAAGAACGCTATAAGTATCACTAGACCTCCAACATTCTACATCGGCGACGGGATAATAGAATGTTGTTACCCAATCCCTTTTACCACATCTTTGATACCGTACACCTTTCCAACCAAACTCAGTGTACTCACCGCCCAATTCCTGGGACTTAGCATCTGTTTTAGCATATATTCATTCGAATACAAATCAAGCATACTCACTGCCCAGTTCTTGGGTCTTAACATCTGTTTTGTCATCTATTCATTGAGCCAAAGCTCGATATACTCACCGCCCAAGTATTTGGGACTTTGCCTTCACCTGTCATGTAATTCATCGCAACAGCGTACAAGCATACAATTCATCTAGCCACAACAGTTTACGTTCAGGTAATTATTGTCTTTCATTATCTTTCCAAATTCCATGCAAGGTGTTATTGAGCAACACAATAAGAAACATAACACTCTATCTTTTATTTTAAGCGTGAAGCTAAAGGATCTTTGAAGGGTTCAACACTACTCACATTCATTGGACGATTCCTGCCATGATCGCATAGCCTTCCAAGTGATCCTTCGCATAATCCCAAGTCCAACAAGGCTTCATCGAACCAACCATCCATCATAAGGCATCTTGCGGTTCGGGGCACTATACTAAACATAAATAAGAGTGCACGTTATGCAAATAAGCATCATGTTACATATCATTAAACAATCAAACTTGGGCATATGTGCAAAGTGTAGACAAATAAACAAGGCAACTACACAAGCTAAAACTCAGAATTAGTCCTGAGTTCAGGTAATCTTACTTCAGTCCAATGAAGCTTGCCACCAAAAAAAAAAAAAAAAAAAAAAAAACTAATGCATCCAGGCTTCTATCTAACCAAGACTCATAGTTATAGATATCACAATTCAAACCTGATTGTTTATACATGGAGTAAAGGATATCTTGTATGAGTTTCAGTCCAATAATTTTATCATATACAATAATCTAGTGGAGGATAAAGGATATTAGACAACAACAAATGTGGCTATAAGTTGAGTTGAGCGGGCAAAGACATGTCATTGCAGTTGTTAGGCTGATAGCATATAGATAATATTTGGCTCTCACAGTTCTTGGGGAGGCATGAAAGTGACACAGTTCAGACAAATACAAGTATCTTGTAATTTACAACAATTTGGATATTGAACACAAACCAAAGGAAAATTTGAAAATGTCCTCCTCATTTCCGAACCCAAGTAGATTTCCCATAATGCCCTTCCCCTCATCTCTGTCTTCTGCTTCCTGGGGAAGCAAAATCGAACCGACAAAGTAAAAAATATTGTTGACACAGAGCTACGGAGGAGAAGTAATATGTGGAAGAAGAGTGATCCACAGCAGAGGGGCAGAAGCGTCTACTTCGATTTCGTTCGAAATAGATCGAATTAGGAAGGAAGCCCTAAATTTAATTACATGTAAACCCTAGAAAAGGAAGGAAAGAAAACAGGGAGGAGGGAAAGCGACGATCAACAGTCTAAGCTGGCACTGCCATTTCGAATCCGAAAGAAAGTAACATCAATTTGATTTGGGATCTAACCTGTTGGTATGTATGCGACTTTGCAGCTCCTGCTGTTGTCGCCTTCGGTCACCGACGAGAAGACGGTCGGAGCAGTAGGCTGTGGTGGAGAAGAAAAATATGAGGTGGAGGAGGAGATGAGGAGAGGAGAAGGAGATGAGGGTTTTGATGGAAGGGGGGAATTTTTTAGGGGGGAAATTTTTCCGTCCAGTTCGAAAAAAAGTTCGGGCCGAAATAATTTACTGTACATTTGATATATGAAAAATAAATTAATTTTATAAAATTATTTTACTAGAATTTTTTTATGAAATTTAAATTTGTTTATGGAATTTAAAAAAATTATGGAAAATTTAATTTGGATGTTTGATTGACATTATTTTCGACGACAAATGGTAATTTTCTATAGAAAATGATATTTTTGTATGGGTTGACCAATTTCATTTTCCACCACTTTAGAAAAAGTATAGAAAATGTTATATTTTGAAAAATAATTTCTTGGAAAATATAAGCTATCAAACATTATAATTGGTGGAAAAAGTGTGATAAAAATATTTTCCTTCAAAAAAAAATCCAATCAAATACAACATATTAGTGAAAAAATTCAGTACATTTTATCATGTTTGTATAATAAAAACCTAAGCTGCTTCTCCTAGGAGTTGAACATGAGATCTGCCTTGACATACAAACAAAGCAATAAATGAATGTTATAGATTCTACAGCATTCAGCAACGTTACAGATAGATATTTTTATAGCACTGCAGAAGGAACGCTATTGTTGATAACATTCTATAGCGGGGACATTTGAACGCTATAGAAAAACTGTTATTGTAGGTCCTAATTATTGTAGTATTTTTTATTATATTTTAAATTCAGTCCGAAATAAATTAAAATTCTAGTTTCGCCTTCCTCCGCCAATCTCGATCTTGGAAAAGAATCCGTCAAGTTCCACTCATGGGGAACTAAATCCCAAGTTAACAGTCCCCGTCATGCCACCACTCGGCTGGAAAGTGAGAATAATAATTAGGCGACTCTACTTAATGTCCTCAACAATTAAGAGACGATCATTTAAAAGAATTTATTACTCCCACCGAACCAACCTAACCGCCACCTTCCTGCCTTTAATACTAAACCATACAAGTATGTTCTTTAAATGCCTTCTCTAGCTACTCAGTCTCATCTCATCTCTCTAGAGAAAAGAAAAGATGACGGCCGGTTGCGAGAGGCAAGTGACGGTTCAGGCAAAATGGACGGCCGTCTCGTCGACCCCCGTGAGGCCAGGAAAGATGTATCCGCTCTCCGTCTTGGACCACGCAATGGCCGCGCACACGCTGCACATGATCTTCTACTACCGGCCAGCGCCGTCGACGCTTACCAGGGAGAAGCTCTACGAGTCCTTATCCGATGTGTTGTCGCACTACCCAGCGGTGACCGGCCGCCTAGTTCGCGACGGCGCCGACAAGTGGGCCGTCAAGTGCAACGATGCCGGCGTCAGGATGCATGACGCTAAGGTGGCGCTCACCTTGGATGAGTGGTTCAAGTCTGCTACTGCAGAGGATGAGAGGGACTTGACCTATTGGGAGCCTATGGTGGAAGATCCCTCCATATGGTCTCCTTTCTATATTCAGGTCATTAATCTACCTCTAGTTGTTTCATTTCATAAGCAACTTTTTTTCTCCCCCCAGTGATTTCCACATGACTACTGATAATTTGTTCTGGTATCTATGTGGAACCAATAAATAACTTCGTATAATCGAACTGTGTCAAATTTCCTGCAACTAGTTCAAACTAAGTAACCTACTCTACTCATCATGTATGTAGGTATGTATGTATGTATGTATGTATGTATGTATGTATGTATGTATGTATGCACTAATAAAGAATAATTCCCAATCACATTTTGTTTATTTCTTCAGAATTCTACCGAATCAGTCACAAATAATAATTATAATTAGACAATTCTTCTTCTTGCATCCAATTCTTCATTACCCAGATCAACAAGAACACAACTAACTACGAACAAACATTGTACAAATTTTAGAGTTTCAGCTGATCCACCAAATCACAGATACAAGAATAAGTGTGGAGAATTAAGGAAAATTGGACAATCACGCCAACAATTAAAAACCAGTGAAAGAAAAGGTAAACTAACTGTACTTAGAATTAGAAAACATCAGAAAAATTAATAGGTGTTAGATGTAAATTGCTACCACCTTTGCCAGCCCCTCCTAGCTCACTGCGTGGGACGGCATCAGGCCTGGTTGTGTGGATCCGAACCACCGGATCATTGGGTGTGAGCCTAAATAAAATAAAATAGAATGTAGAAGATTGCTGTTACAAAAATGCTATTTGGCTCCCAAAATATTTGGGTGATGTCATCTTCCATTATGTGGCATATGACATGGTTGCTGACATGGCAGCTGACATGGCAAAATTTAACATTAATTTTAATATTAATATTAAATTAATATGATAATTAACATTAAGATTAACTTTAACATTAAAATTAACCATAACATTAAAATTAATATGAAAATTAATCTTAACATTAAAATTAATATTAATATTAACATTAACATTAAAAAAATTGGGTAATTAATGTTTTGGGTTAAAATTTGTCATGTCTGCTGTTATGTCAGCTGCCATGTCAGATGCCACATAATGGAAGATGACATCATCCAAATATTTTGGGAGCCAAATAGCATAATTGTTGCTGTTATGGCTCTATTAGAAAAATAACAATCATGTTTTGCAAGGGTCAGAATCGCACTGTGGGCTGAGTTGGCCAGCCTACCCAATTTTTTTCAGATTAAGATAGTGAAAAAGTTTATTCAAAAAGAATAAATTTATTTAATATAGCTGAAATGTTTAGGGGACATTTGATATGCTGAATACTATATAACCAGAAATTCTATATTTCTGGGAATCAAATTTTAAGTGATTAAATTCTCTGAAAAATTACATTCCTGTGTTCGGTGACTATACAAATATTCCGAAAAAATGATTGAAAAACAATAAAAAAGAAAAAAAAACCCAAAAATAAAATAACTTCATAAAGGGGAGAAAAAAAGTAAAACGACAAAAAAACGATCAAAAGAAAAAATGACAAAAAAATCAAATAAAACGACAAAAAATGACAAAAACAGCGAGAAAAGACAAAAGTAAAAAAAAGCAAAAAAAAAAATTTTGACAAACATCAACAAAAAAGATAATAAAGACAAATGAAAAAAAGACAAAAAGGGACAAAACAAAAAATGACCAAAAATGACAAAAAGAACAAATTACGACAAACAACTAATAAAAAACGAAAAAAAAGACAAAAAAAAAGTGCCAACAACTGACAAAAAACAACAACAAAAAAAGACAAAATGACAAAAAGTCAAAAAAAAAAAATGACACGACTACTAAAAAAAGACCAAAAAATGACAAAAAGACGAAAAACGACAAAAATACCAAAAAATAGCAAAAAAGATAAAAACGACAAGACGACAAAAAGTCTAAAAAATGACAAAAAAAATGACAAAGAATACTAAAAACACAAAAAGCGACAAAAAATGATAAAAACAACAAAAGGGGGAAAAAGAAAAAAAAAGGAAAAAAATTGATAAAAATGAAAATAATATTAAAAAATGATCAAAAAAGAATAAGAAAATTTAAGCAAAAATTTTTTTGCTCGGGCAAAAGAAATATACCCACGTACTTTTAAGGGATAGGATTCCCATGTTTTATGGGTAAACTATCTATCCGGGTATTTTTAATTTCCAGAAATAAATTTTTTATAGCCCAAACATATATGTTAATATATTTTCACCCTAAATTTTCTCAGAAAAAAAAAATATCGCATACCAAATGCCCCCTTAGGGTCTGTTTGGATTGAGGGTTAAGAGTGTGGGGAATTTAAGTGAGAAGAAATAAAAAAAAAAATGCTTGGTCTGAGGATGGGAGTTTAGGATGCATGTTACTGAGGGTTAAGTGAGTGTTTGTTTAACCTTTTGTTGTCTATTTGTCACGACCCACACCCTGATTAGGGGCACGCGTACGTGGTTACGTCCAGCCTACGCCGCAGCATCGGCGGTAGAACGCTGTCTAGGTTGTCTACAAAACTACACTAAACAGTATAAAGGTACCTGAACAGTATATACACTCCGAATGGAGGTGACATAGCAATACCGTCTCAATCACATAAACAAACTAGGATAGACAGCACGAAAGGAATTATGATAGATGAAAACAGAAATAAGTTCAAGGTCCACACAAGTCCAGAGCTACACATAACATCCCAGAGTCTCAAAATATAACATAGAAGCTACAGTCTGATAATACTAGCTAGATTGCAGTCCAGTGAAACCTAGCTAATCTACACTACTCCGGGAGTACAAAATCTAGTGGCTCTACTATAAGGCCACGGTCCTGGACTACTCCATCTGACTCGAGCCCATAATAGGTCGAGCAGTCTGCCTCAGAGTCATCTGTAATATATCATAACGGTATCCTATCAGGAAAATGAGCAAGTACAAGCACTAACAGCAGTTCCATGTGAATTGACAAATTCTATAAGAGACAGTATAATGAACTACAAGACAAAGATATATGAAGACTTGGGAACCGTTCGGAAGCTGAGCTACAACCCTTAAACCAAACAAGGACCGGGGTTGTAACCCTTCTCCCGAGCAGAACTTAGTCTCCAAATCAAGGTACAATATAAAGGCATGTAGAACATGTGAGTAACTGAATATCATAGCATGGTGAGAAAGTACTGAATGTAAATAGAACAGGATATACGATAAGATAAAGTAAATATAAAATGTGTCTTGAATTATTAGAGCGTTATGTGATTGGCAAGGGAAACATGATAGGGTTATCCACTTGGCCCGGCAATCCGCGGTGACCTCAACGGAAAGTCATGCCGGCCAACTTGGATAACATGGACATGGAGGTATCTGCTACAGCCTACGTGAGGTGAGGGTGGCGCAAGCAAAATAGTGACATGAGGCTTTGATCACATAACCCCTAATAATTCCCCATCCCCGAGTAGTATAATGGACCTGGATATGACACGTCATGACACGGAATTCCCTAAAAGGATAGCTACTCCCTTTCAGGAATCGGTGTCTATACAAGTACATGGAACAAGACAGGAAATGTACATATATACCAAGAAAATTCAGGAACAACATCTCATGTCATGATCCAACGTATACTAGTCTGTGAACTATCGTGACTGGAATCGAGTAAGACACTACAACTGAATCGGATATAGCAGATATCAAGACAATGAAAACTATCAGTGAATGTACTCGCCTGCTGTCCTGAGCTGTAGGGTATATCAATGCTCATAGCGGTAATCAGAAACCTAAAGATGAGATAATGTATGTTAATTTAGGTTTAAACAAGTTTAAGAATGATTCACAATGAATGATATGAAATCTAGGTCAAACTAGGTCTCACTGAGTCACACTAAGTCCTGTCAAGTCAAATCTAGGTCAAATCAAGTTATATCAAGTCAATCTAAGTCAGACCAAGTCAACCCTAGGTCATACCAGTCATCACATGTCAAAACAAGTCGAAGAAAGTCAAACGGGGTTAAGAGTTGGCCTACAGTTGACTTTTGGTCAACTGGTCAACCCTGGTCAACTATGGTCAACTCTAGGTCAACCCTAGGTCAAACTGGTCAAATGTTGACCAACAGTTGACTTTTGGTCAACTGGTCAACTCTGGTTTAGATTTGGACAAATCTAGACAAAGTGTTGACTCACGGTTGACTTTTGGGTAAAAAGTCAACTCTGGGTCAACCGAGCCAAAATTGGCTCAAATATGACATTTGTAGGGTGTACCCAACATGCCACCCAAGTTTTAAGTCAATCCGACTACCCGAACTCCGTATCTCGAAATTACCCGATTACCCCTTAACATTTATCCTTAAACCGCTCTAACTTGACGCCAAGTGGCCTTCCCTTAGGAATTCCACTCCGTGCTTCCTAGGGTAGTAGGGTACTAGCCTATACAACCATTACCTACCAAGTTTTCTAGGGTAAGTGGACATCCAGTCCATCTTACGGTCTGTATCGCTCGTTTACCCGTTATCTTGAATATTTCAAGATACGGGATGGTACGGTGCGATACCGTCTTCCCGAACCCACACGCAACCCCGATTCCAACTCTGAAGCCTACCCACAAAATCTAAATCCCATTATCTAAGTCCCCTCCAAGTTTCAACGCGTTCCGAATTACGGAACTCAAATTCACCCTATCACCAAATCTAACTCACCCCCTTTAACTCACTCACTCAAACTCTCTTCAACCTATACTTTTCACACTCTCTTGGGACAAGTTGTAGGGGCTATTTTAGTGGGTTAATTAGGGGTATATAGAGCTAATAAATAGGGTATATACATGTATATATATTGGTATACATATGGGGGTATATACGGGGGTTTACGGGGGTCAAAAGGGGGGTGCTACTGCTGCCCAAACTACTGCTGTGCTGCTGCTATGGCTGCTGCCTACTACTGCTATTTGTGGCTGTTTTGGGGCTATTTTTTTTTTTTTTGGGGGGGGGGGGGGGGGGGGGGGGGGGAACAGCAGCCCTTATCCCCCCTTGCTGCTATGCTGTTCCCCTCTTTCTTCCTTTCTAATTCCCTCTCTAACCCTCTCAATCTTCCTCTCTAATCTCTCAATCTCTTCCTCTCTAATCTCTAATCTCTTAATCTCTCTCAATTCCTCTCTAAAATATATATAAACTCTCACACATATAAATCTCATTCCCTTCCCTCACTATACATACAAACACACACACACACACACACACACACACACACACATATATATATATATATATATATATATATATATATATATATATATATATATATATATATATATTTTATATATATATATATATGATCACACACACACACACATATATATATATATATATATATATATATTATAACACACATAAATCTATATCTATATATATATATGGACACACACACTCCCACACATACATATATATATGTATATGGACACACACACACACATATATATGTATATGGACACACACACACACTAAATAAATGAAGTTAAGAGTACCTAACCACTTAGAGGCCAAATCTAATTTATTCTAAAGTGTCCAAATTTGGGGAAAACTCAAGGACACGGTCACAAACTCTAACTTCTCCTAGGACACTCCAAACGGACTCAAACTCGACACAACTAAGGACACAACTATGGAAATCAAATCCTACATGGTTCAAACTATTTATCATGATGAAGGAAATAAGTTAGAGAATAGGTTATACCTATCGGGAGATGGATTCCCGATTCGAAAGTCCTCCGACACGGCTCCGACACAACGAATTGTTTAGGACACACCCTTGCACTTCTTGCTCCCAAAAGCTTGGAGAAGCTTCACTTGGGGAAGAGGAAGAGTTGGATGGAAGAATATTGGAGAAAAAGGAATTATTTTGAGATGATTTCTAGGGAAAACCTATTCTAACTTTTGAGAAAAGCTTGGAGAAGAAGAAGAAGAAGAAAATGGTGATATTTTGAAGTGGAGAAGAAGAATAAATGGGGAGGGGATGGCTGGTCATAAAGGGAAGGGTTGGGGCACTTGAAATTACAAGTTTGCCCCTCCCTTAACTTCTATGCTAAGTTAAGTCCAAATTTGGTTTTGTGGGTTAGCTAAAATTAAATAAAATCATAATTAAACTTAATTACTCATGGGGGACTAGTCCAAACTCCTAAACCTAAAAGTTTAGTGTGGTGGGCCATGGTTAAATAATAGGCTAATTATCACTCAAGTCGAAATTCACCGGGGTCCCGAATTAACTCGGAATGCGATGAAATTCGAACCCGACTCCTATAATAATTAAATATTAATATTCATGAAATAAAATTCTCAAAAATATTATAAAATGGAAAATTATCATTTTACCCCCAACTTGGAAAAGTGAGGGTGACAAGTCTATCCACCTTAAAATAATTTCGTCCTCGAATTAAAACCAAACAATAGTAAATATCAAAATCACAAGTCATGGCTTAAAATTTAAATGATTAAAATCTCAAAAATCAAAGAATGAATTAAATGACTAAAATTATAAAATTTAAAATTACTCTCAAATAGAAACTGGGTGCTACAAGTCTATCCACGTTAAAAAATCATCCTCAAAAATTAAAACAAGTAAACACAAAATCATGCAAATCGAAAATCGTATGCGTCTGTCCAATCATCATGATACTCAGAATCTCCGTCATGCCAGTGAGCAAGGCTACGATAATCACAAAGTCCTCAACTACGGTACATACATCTAGAATTATGGTATTTAAAAATTTTGCATTGCCGCATGCTTGGCAGCGAAATCCTTAAATTCCCACACCCAAGAAATACGACCATAATCCGACTATATGTCCTCGCTATGCCTGTTAGCATGACCCTAGAGCATTCTAAAATCTCATAATCGAGGCGACCTAGCCCATACGACTTATCTTAGAAGGAAATCACATCACAAGAAAAATTTTCATCCAACGATCAAAGAACAGATAGAATCGAAGTTCAAGACAGTTTATAAGAAGGCAAATACGGAAAGGAGATTCAAAATATCGGAACCTGCTATTTGCTCTGCTACTGCCTGAGTGGGCTCAACTGTCATGGCGAAAGCACGCCCCTGCTGGCCTCCTCTAGCCTGCTGTACTCTGTCCTGGTCTCTTCGGATTCTACTAGCGTGGCAATCCCTCAGCTGGTGGTCAGGCGCCCCGCAGTATAGACAGACGCCCAACCTCTTCCTACAAGCCTCTCTATTGTGCCCCGGCTTCCCGCAGAAGCTGCACGGAGTAGCCGGTCTCTGGCCATGTCCCTGGTGCTGTTGGGCACGCGCTGGTGCCTGCTGAATCTGTAACAGAGGCTGATGCTGAAATGACTTCTGCTGATGCTGAAAGTGGGGGCGATTGGCCGGTCCCACACTGGAACTCGCTTTTTTCCATAAATAAATTCTATTTATTTATTGTGTATCTGAGAAAATTACAACTGTAGGAATCTGATCTAGAAGACGATCACTTTATCCCTTGGACGATGCAATGAAGAAGGCTCGGATCTCGAAGAACTTGGACAGCAACTGGGCAATCTTTATGTTCTCTCTGAATTGAATCTGGTGTCTGTTGAAGGTGGAGAAACTCTCTTTTATAGAGTTCTGGATAACTGCACTGGGCATACGCTCAGTCAGTTACTTGACGTGTGCATAACTGCAGGGACGCGTGGCGAATTTTGGTAGAGACACGTTGGAGTGCGGTTGAGAGTAGTGGAGTATATCCAGGAGAGATTGATGGCATGAATGCCATGTTGTATAACTTCTGAATGAGTGGGTAACCGAATACAGGACACATGAGAACGTGTGTTGACTGTACATTTGAAGTAATTCTGAATGCATTTGCTTTGATACGCTATCTTTTGGAGAAGCATGACTAGCATACACTGTCTTGTTTGAAGAGGAGTCGTATGGAGTCCATACGCTGTCTTGGGTGACAAGAAGTCGTATGGAATATATACGCTCACTTGATGAGGAGTCGTATGGAGTACATACGCTGCCTTGATGAGGAGTCGTATGAAGTCCATACGCTGCCTTGATGAGGAGTCGTATGAAGTACATACGCTGTCTTGATGAGGAGTCGTATAACTGGAGAAGTAGACACGTGGCTGTCCTCAATCTTCTCGAATACGCCATATCTCCCAATAACTGACGAATATCTCTCGAGCGTCGTATTGCGGATATGACGGCTGATAGGCTGTCAGAAATGACAGTAATGATGGCTGTGCATTTACGATGGCTAATGGGCTGTCCTCGTAAAAGACAAAATTAACTCTCGAAAATCCATACGACGGTTAATTCTCCTAAGATAGCTGTTCTTCGCACGAAAGACGAAGTGTCAGATTCATTGTCCACTGAGTGTATGCTGTGCTGTCAGTTGAGAAATAATAATATATTCACTGAGCGTATGACTTTTGTACTGAGCTTATGGCCTTTGGCTGAGTGTATGGCCTTTGGCTGACTTGGTCTTATGTCAGCGTGTCAGAATTTTTCACACCCTACAAGACCCCCTTCAAAGTTTTCGAACTTTATGATTTTCAAAGTTCGAAATTACTTTGAACTCAAAGTGGGAATAAGTCTTGACACGCTGGCACGAGTTTGTTATTTCCTCGATATCAGTGCATATCTCTAGGGATTCTGTATTTTGAAAACGGCTGCCGTTTGGGCTTCTCTTTCTCCTATAAATAGGCCTTTAAGAACTTAATTCTTTTCTTTACTTTTGCCTTCGTCTTTGAGAGAGAATCCATAGCTCAAGCCTTCTTCTTCTCCAACCTAATCTTTGTCAATGGCACCCAGGCTCGACGCTGCCGCGAAGGGGAAAGGCAAGGCTCCTGCAGAGCCGTCTCGACCCGCCGCCGCCGCCGCAACCACTAGGAGAACCGCCGAGCAGCGTCCTCCACAGAGTGAACTTCCGTTGAAACCCCTATACGGTGAGGATGGGGACGATGAACAGTAACCATCCCTTTTTAGGGCTCTGGTTAGGACAAAATCAGAAAATGTATCCCTTTTTAGGGTCAATACGTCAGAAAATACACTTTCCTCTTTAGGGTTTAGTAGTATTCCATGTTTTTCGTCTATACGAAAAATATGTTTTGAGCGTATTTCTGTAAGATACGCATATCTTTGATAGAAATGTCAAAATACGCTGATCTGAAGGAATACGCTATGTCAAGTCGTCTCATTGAGATACGCTGACTCTCTTGCTAGCGTATTTTTGATGAACATCTTGCTAACCATACACTGCTCTTTGGAAAATTCCATACGACAGCTTGCTTTGGTTAGACATACACGTATCTGAGCGTATGTTGAACTTAGAATCTGTCATACGCTTAGGATAGACTGAGCGTAGGTTAACCCTTGAACTTGACATACGCTTAGGATGGACTGAGCGTAAGTTGATCTTTGAACTTGACATACGCTTAGGATAGACTGAGCGTAAGTTGATCTTTGAACTTGACATATGCTTAGGATGGACTGAGCGTAAGTTGATCTTTGAACTTGTCATCCCTTTGTATTTAAGGATTTTTTAACCTCTTATTTTTTCCTTTGTAGTGGATATTATGGCCCAAGAAGCGCAGTTTGAAGGATGTGCAGGTAGCATTTATAAGAGTGACCTATCCCATGTCCACTTTCCACAGTTTGATGAACCTTCTACGAGAATAGCCATTCTGAAAAATCAAGACAGCGAAACCCTGCTGAGTCTGATAAGTGGTCAACCACTGCAGAGTGTGGACAGTTACCCACTCAAAATCAGCATTTCTATTCGGGGACGCTATTGACAAAAACTCCCAGCCAGCCTCCGATAAAGTGTCATACTCGTATTACCGGGATGGTGATGCGACTCAGCCGATGTACTTGACTGGATTGTCTATGAGTATCAACATAGCTCGCTTATTCCATGCAATAGGATATTACTCCAACCCGTCAAGCAAAAGCTGGATGGGTAGGGTACAGACAGGGAAGATTTTGCAGTGGTACTGAGCCGCATGTTTCAGTTTTGCGAGGATTATTGCCATCCACAATTCCCCCTGAGGATTCTGCACTTCTGATGTCGGTTAGAGTCCCAATATTCGTGAACGAATTTGCACAGCTAGAAAATGCTGTCTATCCGAAATAGTCCATGAGACTCACTGGTCTCGTGAACCCAGAGAATACCAGATGGACTGCTCTCGTGAGATGGATTCTGAGAGATTATGGAGAACAGTTGAAGGCAATAGGCCTGTACGATGCCATCAAGTGCACTGCTTATAGTTTTAGGCCGAACCCAGATTTGTTCCTGGCACTAGCAGAAAGGTACAACTACCGCACCGGAACTTTTATGACTCCGAAAGGCGAGATGGGATTTGCTCTCCACGAAATGGCGTACATTTCTCAGCTGCCGACAGGAGATCTACCGTATGAGGAATATATCCCATTTATTGATGAAATGAACAAGATCTCTGACGCCAACCCGCTAATTCTTTATGTATTCGAAGAATTAATGTGCCACTATAGTATCTGTAAGGCCTTTTATAAGGCAAAAGATATAGATTCAGGCTGCTATACTTCAAAGTGGATGGCCTATTATTCCAAGGCCGCACCAAAGAAACTCAGAAGAAGAAGAAAACCGAACAATATATTGGTCGTTTTAAACCTCTGAGTCAAGCCGAAATTGACAAATTAATCCGAAAGACAACCCATGATGACATCATAATTGAAGAAGATGAAGGCACCTATAAAGCTGGTGATAGGTTAGAGACCTACATAAAGCAAGGTGGCCGGGCTTTATCTAATGAAGGTCATCTGGCTGGGTTTCTATCCCTTTGGCTGAGAAGATTCGTAGTACCTGGCACCTGTTCGGCAGACAGGATGCACCGAGGAATCGTATTTGCAGCAGTCCGTCTGACGTTCGGGTACAGGATGGACTTGCTAACGGCGATGACATGCCGTCTGAACGCCGGTTTAAGAGCATATACAGACAGAATGTTTAACCTGGCGAAGAAGAAACTAACAGCTTTTCCTCGGGTAGAAATGCCCTTCACATACTTGTACGGATGGCTGCTCCTCCACTTTGAGTCTCTTATGAGTGCTGGACTGGCCAGACCAGATGACACTTTCTTGGAAAGATACCGTTATACGCCCAAGTGGAAATATGACACCCTGACAGATTGCAGGACCATACTGAATAGAGGAGAACTATGGAGTTTCACCTGTGTTCCTCCGCCTATCGGTTATGAGACTATGCCTGCGAAGATGATTGATGGCACTGGTGCCAATGAACTGGATGATGTTCAGCACGAATGGATGAAGAGGATCAGACCATCCCACCTGGTCTGTCGCTATAACGACATCACTTATTTGGAGCCATATCTTCCGAGTAGATTTGCTCGGCAATTCGGCTATGATCAGTTGCATGTAGGGAATGCAACGACATGCTTCAACCATCAAGGCGGATTGATCGACGGTACGAGAGCCTGGATATATTTTATTGCCAAAGGCACCGGAGCTACCTTTACAATGCCAGATCCGGTGAATCATCGGAAATGAGCTAAGATGTTGGCGTCTTATGCCAAGTTCTATGTATCTGCGAATACATTTGATGAGAAGTTCTGCATCTTGGGTAAGAGCTTAATTCATGTTAATAAGAAATCAGCCAAGTCAACTCTGCCGGAAGATTGTCACGACCGAGAGGATCCTCTCACTACTGACGAGGTTTATGAAGAATCTCAATGGGGAATCTCTTTTCTGATGAACTTCATCAGCCACTACACATACCGCATGGAAGTGTCGAGAAGAGTGTATCTGCTGAGGGTACACCGAAGAGAAAACGTGACAAGGGTGCTTCCGGGCCCACTCCAAAAAGAGTTACTCGAGCAAAAGTTCGTAGTCGCGTAGGAATTACTATCCCGGGGACTTCTCCTGCTTCGAGTCAACAAATCAGAGATGCTGACGAAGAAGGTAGTGACTCCAAAGAAGATTATCCTACCATTCCACTAATGAAAAGGGTAGAAAAAAGAAAAGTGGTAGTTTCAAAGACTAAATCTGTAATTTGTCTTGATGCAGAAAGCCCCACCAATCGTGCTGAACGATTGGCTCGAGAGAAACAAACTGCCCTTGCTCCTCAGCAAAGAGTTGAAGCGGGATCTTCTACTGCCAAGAAGATTATTGAAGTTTCCTCTCCTGCACCCTCGGAAGCGCAGCCCACGCAGGACGCTAATATAGAACCTGCTGCGGAGGATGTGATAGAAGAATCGACAGCGAAGCCATATCCTGATCGAACAATACTGGCTGCCGAGGATCCTTCCAAGGCAGTGGATGAGCATGCTGAACCATCCGTACTGGTTTCGAGAGAATCAGTGAAGGAAGGAACCATTCTCGAGCCACCTGCTGATTTAGCTTTGATTGATGTTTCGGAGAGCGACAAGGGTGAAGAAGAACAGGTTGACTATGAACCTTCGTCTCATTCCTTTGAAGATGAGGATATGGAGATTGAAGATGAGTCACCAACCGAAATCCGTATCGACGAGTTGAAGACGGTCGGCCAACATCCGGGGTTGACTCCAGAGCCAGAGAACCTTCTAGAAATAGAAGCCCATGTTCTGAGCACCTCTGGGGCAGGAAGTAGTGAAATGAGACCAGTGTCAGAAGACACTTTGAATAGACTGCGAACAGGGCTGAACGATCCTAGAGAAACAGAGTACGAGCCAACTTCAGGTAATATTTATCCAGTAAAGTTTTGTCTTTTCTTGCTTTATTGTCTTTAATTTTGATCAAGCTTCTTTGATTCCAAAAGTTGTAGGAACTACACCAGCGATGAGCTCGACTCATGCTCCACCTGTTCGGACTGATGTTGGTGAGGGAAGCTTACATTTACCAAGTTCTCAAAAAGCACATACTTCTGTTTCCAGAATAGAGCCCATTCCAGCTTCTTCCTTCACAATGGCAGCAACTCCTGGTTTTGAAACGGGAATAGCAAGGACCATGGCGATGTATTCAGATATTATCTATTCATATCTGGATATATTCTCCAGGCAATTTATGAAGGACGAGACTATGCCTTTTTCCAATCTCCGAACGGCGATTAATTTCTCGCTTTTAGCTCTGCGACAGGCTGGTTATGAGACTCAGTGTACTTTCCTTGAGCATCTCCTAGATGATTTGGAAGTAACCATCCACAAATACTGGGAAATCAAGAAAAAAGATATTAAATCCTTGACTGTGGTTGAGATTGCTCAACTGGAACGTGAAGCTCAAACCCAGCAGGCTGCTTTGAAAGAATTCCTCGCTTTGTCATCTGAGAAGTTAATAACGAAGGATGAGGAAATAGTAACAACTCGTCAGAAGATAGAATGTCTGGAAACAGAGGAAATATATAGAGCTTAAGAACTCTAGAAACTAAAGGAAGAATTAGCTCGTCTCCAGGAGCGCATTGTATCCGCAGAAAAAGAGCAATCTGATATTATCGCTGCTCGTATAGCTGAAGCTACTCGCTATCAAATTCTACAGCAAGAGCGGGGAACAGATGCAAGCTGAGCAGATAGAAGAAACTAATCGTCATAGTACTGTTATCATTAATTTTGACCAACAGATGGTTGCAATTGAAGCAACAGAGCGAATTCGTAAAGCTCATGAAGAGAAGATGAATAGTATACTTGCTCATATTCAGGAGATAATTACTCCTTCTATTCAATAGATTAATTCTCATTTGTAATCAGTATTTTGATTTTGACTGAGGAAATGAGCACTTTGATCTGATTTCGATTTTGTGTATGATGTTTTTGTAGAAAATATGTTCAGAGGTAAATAATACATGACATATTTCAATAGAATAAAATATACAAATGAATTTTGTAATTTCATCAGATGATATTAAACCAAAAATTTTAGTTTAATACTGATTAGAGAAAACAGAATTCAGATATAAAGATATCTTTGAACTCAATTTTTCATGATCTTTGGACTCGGAAATCAAAAGACTAGATATCATTTTCATAGAATAGAAAATATGATACTGAGATAGAAAATTTAGAGGTAATATGGACGTGATTTTCTATATGAGATCTTTATTAAATCCACTGGGGATCTAATAAGACAAAATATCAAATTCTCTGGGAAGATGATATGTCGAGATGACATTTGTGGGAAAGAATAAACTCTGATTTTATATTTGCTGGGGAATAATCACAGCAGATGAAAATATCATATATCAACGAGATTTATACATAATATTTCTTTAAGAATTTGCCGTTGATAGGCATCATCGTGACTTTACCATCCATAGAGGTAAGCTGATATGCTCCGTTTGAGAAGACTTTGTTTACGACGAATGGGCCTTCCCATTTTGCGTTGAACTTGCCTTTGCTCATATGTGTCATAGTCATCGGACGTTTGACGGTAAGAACAAGTTCTCCTTTCCGATATGCTCTGACTTTCACCTTCTGGTTAAAAGCTTTTGAAATTCGGGCCTGATACAGCTCGATATTTTGTTGAGCGTACAATCGCTTTTCGTCTAGAGCTTCTAGCTCTTGAAGTCGAAGATGATCATTGTTCTCTGTTGTAAGTTCATTGGAGATTGCGATTCTCAGAGAAGGAATCTGGATCTCGAGGGGAAGGACAGCTTCACACCCGTATACCAAAGAGAAAGGCGTACACCCGGTCGCATTGCGAACTGTGGTGCGGTAGGCCCATAAACATTCACCAAGCTTCTCGCTCCAGTTGCATTTGTTAGAAGAAACGAACTTTTTCAGGAGTTTGATGATGGTTTTATTGAAAGCTTCCGCCAATCCATTAGCTGCTGGATTATATGCTGTAGAAGCTAGGTTACTGATTCGATGGTCGTCACAGAATTGAGTAAATTTCTGACTGACGAACTATGATCCATTATCATGGATAATACGCCGAGGAACACCAAATCGATAGATGACATGATGCTTGACGAAGTTGATGACGTTGAAAGTTTTGACTTCGATTAGCGGGATTGCTTCAGCCCATTTGGAAAAGTAGTCGGTTATTGCTAGAATAAACCGGTGTCCTTTTGATGACGGTGGGTTGATGGGACCAATGATGTCCATGCCCCAGGCCTCGAAGGGCCATGATGCCGCTGTCGGGTGTAAGAACTCTGACGGTTGATGGATAAAGTCTGCATGGATTTGACAGGCTTTACATTTTTGGGCATATTGAATGGCGTCAGCCACCATTGTGGGCCAATAATAACCCATACGTCGGATGCGATCTTGAAGTTTAGGACCTGGTTGATGGGCTCCGCAGACACCATCATGTGCTTCACGGATAATCTGTTGCGCTTCCTCACCAGCGATACATCGGAGGAGAAGACCGACATATGCCCGACGATATAGTGTCTTTGTCGTATGATTATAATAGAATCTGAGAGATCGACGCCGGATAGACGCTGCTTCGCTCGGATTATCAGGAAGTATGTCATACAATACAAAGTCTAGAAATGGACGTCTCCAGTCTTCGGTCATGGCTTCTGTTTTGTTGGAAAAGACGTATTCTATAGTAGAATTGGAAGAAGACGAGGATGCTCTGTCAAACCCTAATCCAGTGTTAAGGTTGGAGGAATTAAATTCATCAGGGTTGAGAGAATTTTCGTCTGGGTCATGGGGAAAACCCAAAGCCAAATTATTCTCGATTTAGAATAGCTCCCGGTTATAAACCACTATCAATTGTTGACGTCTGACCGGTATGGCCAGCACAGCGGCAAGATTAGCCAAAGCATCGGCTTCTGTATTACAGGCTCGTCGAACGTGTTCAATAAAGAAACCTTCAAAGGAAGAGGCCATAGAGAGTGCTGCTCGGTGATAAGGTATCAAATCCTGATGACGGACTTCGTATGTACCTCTGATTTGATTGACGATAAGTTTGGAGTCTCCATAAACTTCTAAATGCTGAATATCTAGATGTTTAGCAAGTTGAAGACCGATGAGTAACGCATTGTATTCGGCTATATTGTTTGAACACGATTGATCCAGAGAATAAGCCCTCTGAATAGTCAGCCCTTCCGGGGATACAAGAACAATCCCGACTCCGGCGACAATATCGCCATTGGGACCCATTCTAGATGCTCCATCAAAGAATAGACGCCAAGTAGGAGTTTCTTCAGAAACCTGATTTGAATCCATAACTTCATCTGGAATCTTATCGTATAATTTAGAATCCTCTGGAACTGCATGAGCTGCCAGGAAATCAGCAAGAGCCTGTCCCTTAACTGACTTTTGAGGAATATAATGCATGTCATATTGAGCTAACAAGATTCTCCAATTAGCCAGTCTGGAGTTGAGAATACCAGATTTCTTCATCATAATCCTGATGGGATTCACTCTGGAAATGACATGAATCGTTTGACCGATGATGTAATGTCGCGTCTTCTGAATGGCAAACATTAATGCTAGGCATTCTTTCTCAATTGGAGAATAACGTGGTTCATCACCTGTCATTGTACGACTGAGGTAATAAATAGCCTGTTCATGGCCATCTTTGTTTTTCTGGGCGAGCAATGCACCGAGAGAATGATCCATGGCTCGAACATATAGAAGGAATAGTATTCCCGAGACGGGAGGTACCAAAACCGGAGGGTTCATGAGGTACTGTTTGATGTCGTCAAATGCTTTTTGACATTCTTCGTTCCAGACGAAAGACACACCTTTCTTCAGAAGTTTGTTGAATGGTCTGCAGCGTCCTGATAAGTTAGAGACGAATCTCCTGATATAAGTAATTCTTCCTTGAAATCCTCGTAGCTCTTTTAAGGTGTGTGGAGGACGCATCTCTTGGATGGCTTTGATCTTCTCGGGATCCACGTGTATACCTTTAGCGGTAATGACGAAGCCGAGAAATTTACCACTAGAGACACCCATGAAGGACTTAGTAGGGTTCATCTTAAGTTGATGTTGACGTATTAAATCAAAGATAATCTTCAAATCTTGGATATGATCCTCCTTTTGTCGACTCTTGACTGCAATATCATCAACGTAGCATTCGACTGTTTTCCGGAGATGTTCGCGGAATATAGTGCTCATTGCTCGCTGATACGTTGCTCCTGCATTTTTGAGACCAAACGGCATCACTGTATAACAGTATGTACCGATCGACGTTCTGAAGGAAGTATGTCTCTCGTCGTCTGGAAACATTTTGATTTGGTTGTACCTCGAATATCCATCCATAAATGACATTCGTTCGAAACCACACGTGTTATCGATCATGACGTCGGTGATTGGAAGAGGGAACTCGTCCTTAGGACAAGCCGCATTGAGATCGCGAAAGTCTATACAGACTCGAATCTTGCCAGTCTTTTTGAGAACAGGAACAATGTTCGCCACTCACTCAGGATGTTGTTCCTCTCGGATAAATCCGGAAGCCATAAGCTTGTTGACTTCAGCTTCAATTGCATCCATAATGTCTGGACAAAATTGTCGCTGTTGTTGTTTGACCGGTTTAGCATTCGGCATGATATTAAGTTTGTGTGTTACGATCTTCGGATCTAGCCCTGGCATATCCTCATAGCTCCAGGCGAAGACATCGATGTAATCATGAATAAGCTTGAACATGTCTTGCCTATCTGTTTCTGAAAGACTTTCGCTGATGAATAATGGCTTGGGGGATCCCTCCTCACCAATATCAATTTGGATTAATTTATCTTCAGTAGGAGGTTCTCTTTGCTCGAACCTGAATTCCTATTGGTAATCTAATCTTTGAGCCCATTATTCTGATTCGGGTGATATTTCAAAATCATCTTCATCTTCATCATTTTCTTGCGGACCGTTGGCGGAGACCATATTGGCGGATAGAGTAGAACGATGAAAATCGTCAATACTTGTGTCGGAATCCCAAGAAAAGGAATCGGAAGAATCAGACCGTTCGTCTCCGTCGGATTCTGGATCCTCATGGACTGTGTTGATGAAGGGGGTAGGAGTAATGTTACCCAATCCGCTTTTTGTCCTTCCGTATTTCAAGGGAGGAATTCGAACAGGCATTCTTCTTCCTTTTCTCCTACTGAGGCCAGTTCTGAAGTCATAGCCCATGTTCTTGATGATGTTTTTGGACTGCTGACTGTAGCGACGTAGCTGTAACCTTCCGGTATCATCGTTTTTGTCGTCGTCTTCCAGATTAGGAGGATTCTGGGGTCCCTTGTAGAAGAATATTGGAGCTTCTCCTGACTTTCTAATAGGAACAAGGAAGTATGAATTTTGTACAGACTCTAATGTTACTTCTGTATGAAGAGTTTGAACAACTCCTATAGTTAGTGGCTCTAAGCTATCTAGCAAATATAAATAACTTTGTGCATGATTACAAACATCAATATACTGTAAAGGAGATACTTTATTAATATCAGATGCTGTATTTACAGAAGAAGGCTGAGCCTTAGTAGATTTAGTCAAATTAATGACTAAAGTGGGAGAAGAAGGGCGAGCAGAAGTTTTGTTTCGATTAAGGTCGATAACAAAAAGGCTCAAAAGAGGTGAGCTCCCTTGAAGAGGATCGTGGATAAGTAGTGCGTCCACTGACTGGAATGACTAGAGTATCTGGTCTAGCCTGAGAAGATGGTGAGAGAGTGGTGCGTCCACTGACAGGGATTATCAGTGAACTTTGTGGAGCTTGGGAAGGCAATGAAGTGGTACATCCACTGACAGGAATTATTAGTGGGCTTTCTTCAGATGATTTAGTAGACCGCGGATGAGTGATACGCCCTTTTACAGGAATAACAAAGGTGTCAACTTTCGATGTCTCATCATCATCCATAGCTTGTAAGACTTTTGAATACTCATCTTTGTACATGCGAGAGTCACTGTAGTAAGCTTCGACTCCTCTGAAAGGATTAATGTCTGCGACTTCCTTTTGAACTTCTCCCTTTTCATCAATGTATTTGAAGCACTGGTGAAGAATAGAGGGGACGATATTGTGTTCATGGAGAAAAGGTCTTCCCAAGAGCAAGTTGTAAGATCCAACTAACTCGATCACGTAGAATGTGACGCTCGCCCGGAAATTGCCTATTTGTATTTTTAGGCGAATTTTCCCCAGAGGTTCACTCTTGCCTTGATTGAACCCTAAAATGGTAGTGACTGTCTTGACTAGATGATGAACTGGAATCCATAAGGCATCCAAGAGACTCTTAGGTATAATACTTAGAGCTGATCCTGGATCAATTAGAATACGGTCGACCTTCATCGTGTCAATGTACCCAGTGAAGTAGAGAGGCCGATCATGACGATTGTCCTCTAGAAGCATATCGTCTTGGGTAAAAGTGATGTTCGGAATGATTTCCAATACACTGTTGCAATGTAGGCAAGTTACCGGCTCTGTTTTTGGCTTCTTTAGATGAGTCAGGCAAGAGTCTGCTTGCAGTAGAGCTTCACTTAACGTTTCCCGAGTTTCTTTGGATAAACGTAAAAGTTCGAAGATGGAAAACCTGGCTGGAGTGTTAGCAAGTTGAGCCAGAATGTCAAAATTATATGGCTTCTGCAATCCGGGAGAAAGAGACTTCTTGATTGGTTTGTCGAAGCGGGCAGGTTGCTTCCCTTTGTCGGCTGTTGTTGGTTTAGAGGGAATCGTCTCAGCAGGAGCATTTGAAGGTCCTTCGTTAGAGATGGGTGCTGGAACTGCAACCGGAGGGACATCAGGAGTTTTCTCAGGAGCTTCAGCGTAATCTTTCAGATATGTTTTTCCTGACCGGGTTCCGGAGAGAGCTTCGACTTCAGGCTCAGGTTCAGGGTCTATCGAAACCATATTGCAATCCTTGTTCTTGGTTTTTTGGTGCTTGATGAGAGCTTCAGTCCAGAAACCGAGGCCAACACGGGATTGATTATGTCTCAAAGTGAGGGCTAGAAGTGCTCGGAGTCCTTTGCCGGAGCTTAAACCAGGAGCAGTGGCTAGATCATAACCCATCTTCGCCATTAATTCACGAGATTGTCACTACTAAAATAACCCATATTAGCGACGTCACGAGACGTCGCTAAAAATAGAAAATACATCGCTAAAACCTATTTGCGACGTATTTAGCGACGAAAAACGGACGTCGCTTATATGCAAGTCGCAAATGGCAATTTAGTCGCCGAACGTCGCTATTGGCGATGCGGCGTTCATTGTCGCTAGACGTCGCTAAAGGGAGCGACAGATAGCGATGTATCACTACGTCGCCAACGTTGCGACGTAAAGCGACCACTGGCGACGCTGTATAATTTATATATGATGACATGACATGGCAGCCACGTGGGCAACGTAGCGACGTCTAGTGACGTGATTAGCGACAGACAGTAGCGACGTCTAGTGACGTGACGTCACTATTTAGCGACGTATAGCGACTTCTACATTCCGTCGCAGAACGTCGCTATACGTCGCAGATATTATAAAAAAAATTTAAAAAAATATAATTGATATTTTTGTTATGCTGTGTGTCTGTGTTTACAGTGTGTGTGAAGTGCAGTGTTCGAACCATCGACAGTTTCGCTTACTGTTCTATGTTTTATCTTGGATAGAAAGAGCAACAGTTCAGGGTGCACTTCTCAGAGCTTCCGCTTCACGTCCTTCACCTTCTCGGGAACCTTTACGACGTCCCGAGAAAGTGAAGGACGTGAAAATAAAGCTCTCAGAAGTGCACCCTGAACTGTTGCTATTTCTATCCAAGATAACACATACAACAGTAATCGAAACTGTCGATGGTTCCGAACACTGCATTTCACATTCACTATAAACACAGACACACATCATAACAAAAATACACAATATATTTTTTTAAAATTTTGGCAGCACCTCCTTTGTATATCAGATCATCGCTTATAACCCAGCGTAGGTATATTTGTCATCCCCGTCGCAGATATCACAAAGTAAATATCACAATAAAAACAGGAGGTAGTGCAAAGTAAATATCACAGACTCAAATCCTCACAAACATCCAATAGAGTCAAATAAAAATGAAAGATGATAAAAAGTCTCCCACCAAGTGTATAAACAACAGTTGTATGAATAAACAATTTGCCCATAGGGCCAATACATACAAGTCATAAAAAAACTAATAAAATTACTGCGGACCCCTGCCGCGCAACTGGGATAGAATGTAGTCATACTGCTCCTGGGTGAGCTGTACCGTAGGGGCAGTAGGAGGCAGTGCAATGTCTGGAGTCGGCGCCGGAGGCAGTGCAGTGTCTGGAGTCGACGTCGTCGATGTACCGCGAGGACGTATCTGCTCCAGCTCTCGCAGTCGCTTACCATGCGCAGCAAGGGATCTCACCACCCTCTCAGTACTCGCCTCAAGCGAAGCCGAAACCTGAGTGAGTGAGGCAGACATACTCCTCTGCGATCCCTCCAGCTCGACCTGTCTACGTTCTGTGCGCTGCGTAGACTCGGAGAGCGTCTGCAAGCTGGCAGCTGTAGCCTGATGCAGAGTCATCAGCTCCTGTATACTGCGCTCGACCGCATCAAATCATCCGGTGACGATCGGAGGGTCGGATCGTCGCTCGACCGCATCAAAAATCTGCTGCTACAACTCGCGACGCAGCTCCTCGATCTGACGAAGGATATCCCCAACTCGTGACGACACCTGCGAAGCCGAAGACTGCGCACTGACAGAGGGGGCCCGGGATGACTCCGTAGCCAAATACGTGCCGTAGGATCCCGTACCGTAGTACGTACCCTTCTGAAGACCGCCAACGGCGGTCATCCAGAGCTCGTCCTGCGATGGAGCTGTAGGCGGCTGGGAGGAACTACCAGCCCCTCCCTCTGCTGACGCACTAGCAGCAGCAGCCGCCTCCTGCTGTAGCCGAACAAACTCGGCCTAGAACATGTTTGCTAACGTGTAAGTGTTTGCTAAAGTCTATATTGATATCTATTTTCATGTTTTCTAAGTTATAGTAAATTAATATAAAGAATAGAACGCACATATGCCTGCGTCGCCCTCTCGTCAATAAACTCCCCAGCCCTCCGATGTGTGACCAGGAAGACGGTCACCATGTTCGGGTCCTCACCCTTTTTTACCTGTTAAAATATATTATCTATTATTAGTATTAAACATTCTATATCGAACTATGTATAAATTAATGTCCGTCATAGGAAACGTACCAGACGACGAAAATGCTCCGTCATCGGAATGGAGCCACCATACCACTTACCGGCGCTCGACCGTGCCACCTTGGCCTTCTCAGACCACTCCTGGTACCTGCGCTCGCTGAATCTAGCCTTCATCGCAGTCCACAGCTCTGGCGTAATCCAACCCTGGATCGGCTGTCCGGAGCGATCACGACGCTTCTGGTCGTCGATCGCATCACGGATGAGCTTGGCTGCGACGGCAGAAAATTGGCCCTCGATCCTCGCCGCCCGGTGTGGTGGATAGAAATAGGTCCTCTACATGAAGTAAAATACAAAAGTTGTATAATATACACAAATGATTATTAAAATTTAAAAATAAACAAATTTTTTACCTTGAAGTGGGCGAACCAAAAGGCCTTCCTATCTGCGGGAGCATCTGAGTAGTTGAGCCAAGGCCCACCATAGTTCTGCCTCAGAAATTGTCCCAGCTGTCTCTGTACTACAGAAGGCCAATATCTATACAATAAAAAAATTTCATGAATATATATGTACATATAATCATTTGAGAAATATATATTAATTAATTAACTTACTTCATAGGCCCGTCCGTCCAAATCTCCATACGCGTCTCGCCCGGGGGAGCGCATGGAGGGTCGCTCTCACCTCCTGCCTGGACAGGTTCAGTCTGATCGCCGGCCTCCATATGCTCGGCGTCGGCTGCCCTTATAGAGCCGTCGACAGGAGGAATATTGGACGGGGGATCGGGGATGTTGGACGACGAGGGATCAGGAAGGCTGTACGACGAGGGAGGAGTCGGCAACCTGCTGGAACTGCCCTGTCCCGGTAATGGACCGGGAACAGAACGGTACAATGGCGTACTCAGAGATGAAGATGAGGGTACGGAACTGCCATCTCCATCCCCAGCCCGAGGCTGACGGGACTGGCTAATATATAATCCTCTGCGTCGTCCTCCTGGTCTAGTCATACCTGATAATAACATATGACAATAAAACAAAAATACATATTTATATGATAGACATCACAGATTTTTGAAAAATATCATGGTCACAGATAAAAGTGTCACTAAAGTATCACAGATTTATTATTACAAAAATACATATTTATATGATAGACATCACAGATTTTAATCCTCTTCTGAGAGACGGCCATGAGTCCTCTATCCAGATAACATTCCATAGGCCGGAAAGTCGTTGATGGTCCACATAAGAGTTGCCTTCATCTGAAAATTCTGCTTCCTGGATACATCGTACGTGTTAGCGCCTACTTCCCATAACTGATTCAACTCATCTATCAAAGGCTGTAAGTACACGTCAATGTTCCTCTTGGGATTGTTCGGACCAGGAATTATAACGGTTAGAAACATGTACTGAGTCTTCATGCACATCCAAGGTGGTAGGTTATACGGAGTGACAATCACAGGCCAGCACGAATACTGGGATCCCGAAAGACCAAAAGGAGTAAAACCGTCAGAAGATAGTCCCAACCTGACATTACGCGAATCTGAAGCAAAATCAGGATACACTCGATCAAAGTGCTTCCACGCTTCTCCATCGGATGGGTGATCCAACACTCCTTCAATCTGTTCTCGCATGTGCCAACTCATATTTTCGGCCGTCTCTTTCACCATAAATAATCTTTGCAACCGCGGCGTTAAAGGCAAGTAGTGCATTGAATCGGTCGGTCTTCTTGCACCGGTAGACCTTCATGTACTAGTTGTCTTATAGCGATCAGCACCACAAAATCTGCACACATCTGCGTCCTTGTCGTCTTTGTAGTACAGCATGCACCCATTGCGACAGGAATCGATTTTCTCGTATCCCATCCAGAGCGATCTCACCATCCTCTTAGACCGGTAGAAGTCTTTAGGCAACTTAGCACCCGCCAGCAAGATCTCTATAATCAACTCCAACACTCGGTTGTAGAATTCTTGTGACATGTTAAAATCTGACTTAATGCTCAACAGTCTTGTAACCACCTCCAACGGTGAATGATCCTCACAACCAGGATACAATGGAGTCCTTGCATTCTCCAGCAACTCTATGAACTGTGCAGCATCGGCGTTCGGTGCCTCCTCAGGTGCATCATGAACGAAACTAGGCCCCGCAGCGTCGAAAACCATGTTCACACACCCGTCGTCGTATGCATGATTATCTGAAACAAAATTAGGTCCCGCATGCATATACGGCTCAACGTAAGGCTCCGGCTCTGATGCTAAAGACACAAGTTCTCCGTGTGCGGTCCACTGATAGTAATTAGGCGTGAAACCCCTCGAGTACAAATGATATGTCACTTCCACTTCTGGATAATATTTCACGTTATGACATTTCACACACGGACACTTAATTTTGGTGCCGTCCATGTACTGAGGGAACGCCTTAGCAAACTGCAGGAACTGCTCTACTCCCGCTATGTATTCATCCCGCACACCACACATATCATCAGGACGACGATTGTACATCCATGAACGATTCCGCAAGTAGTAATTCATATCCATTTGGAAATAATTCTGCAAAGATGGACACACATTATCCAACAGGCACAAATTCGTATATTATGTCTTATTATGGGTCAAACTAAGTTGTACTAAGTCAAACAAAGTCAAACAAGGTCAAGCTAAGTCAAAGAAAGTCAAACAAGGTCAAACTAGGTCAAGGGTTGACCTACAGTTGACTTTGTCAACTCTTAGTCCAATCTAGGTCAGATGTTGACTCTACTTTGACTTTCAGTCAAAATAGTCAACCTTAGTCAACCTACGGCCGATACCGATACGGTTTGGCATGTTCCGATCCGATACAGACCGATACCAAATATTGACCGATACCGACATTGGGGGTCTTTGTTCCGGTCAATTCGGCAAAACCAATCGGTAAGGGTGACTACTATTTCATATAATTTCAAAACTACTAAGAATAACGCTGAAATACTTAAAATTATGCCTAAATGTATAAAATATATGTTTTTAAATATAAATAATTTATTAATAATTATTTGTTTTTCGATACCAAAGTCCGATACTCCGATACGATACCGCCGATACTACCGATATCGCCGATACCAATACTCATAGGAATAGTCCGATACCGATTCCGATACCGATATTGTGAACCTTGGGTATATATCGTCAACATTTCAGATTCTTAAAATGAATTTCAAATGGATTTTGGATTGTATATATATGTGTATTTGTGTGTATATCATGGTTTAAAGTATCAGCCGATACCGATCCGATACGGTCGATACCGAGACGGTTTGGCAAGTTCCGATCCGATACCGACCGATACCAAATATTGATCGATACCGACATTGGGGGTCTTTGTTCCGGTCAATTCGGCAAAACCAATCGGTAAGGGTGACTACTATTTCATATAATTTCAAAACTACTAAGAAATAACGCTGAAATACTTAAAATTATGCCTAAATGTATAAAATATATGTTTATAAATATAAATAATTTATTAATAATTATTTGTTTTCCGATACCAAAGTCTGATACTCCGATACGATACCGCCGATAGTACCGATATCGCCGATACCAATACTCATAGGAATAGTCCGATACCGATTCCGATACCGATATTGTGAACCTTGGTGTATATACATTGTATACATATATATTTATATATGTATTTGTGTGTGTATGTAAGTGTGTGAGTATATATATATACATGTATACATACGTATTTGTGTGTGTATGTAAGTGTGTGAGTATATATGTATTTGTGTGTGTATGTAAGTGTGTGAGTATATATACATGTATATACATTGTATACATATAGTCCGATACCGATTCCTGCACCGTCCCCTGCCCCCCTCCCCCTGCCCCTGCACCCACCCCAACCATCCCCTGCCCCCACCCCCCTCCCCTGCCCCCCTCCCTCTACCCCTGCACCCACCCCAACCCTCCCCTGCCCCCCCTCCCCTGCTCCCCTCCCCATACCCCTGCACCCACCCCTGCCCCCCTTCCCCTACCCCTGCACCCACCCCAACCCTCCCCTGTCCCCCTCCCCCTACCCCTGCACCCACCCCAACCCTCCCCTGCCCCCCTCCCCCTCCCCTGCCCCCCTCCCCCTACCCCTGCACCCACCCAAACCCTCCCCTGCCCCCGGGTACCCCCATCCCTCCCTCCACCCCTCGACAGTAAGACCCCCCCACCCCCTGCACCCACCCCCACCCCTCTCTCCCCCCTCGACAGCTAGGGTTAGGGTCTCGTGTCCGTGTCTGTGTCTAGATAGCTAGGGCTAGGGTTAGGGTTTACCTGAGGAGGGTGGCTTCGTTGGAGGATGGAGGCGGCGAGAAGGGTGGCTTCGTCGGAGGAGGAAGGCGGCGAGGAAGGCTCCTTCGTCGGAGGAGGGAGGCTGGTCGCCGGAGGGAGGGGTCAACGGGCGAGCGGGGTCGCCGGGGGGAGAAGGGGGAGGGTATCGCCGGAGGGAGGGGTCGCCGGAGGGGAGGGTTCGTCGGGGGGAGAGGGAAGAGCGGGAAGAAAAATTTTGGGTAAAAATTTTGTGATTTCGACCGGGCCAGGAACCCTATATGAAATACAACAGCGACGCATAAATTATACGTCGCTAAACGTCGCAATACAGCGACGTAAAATTACGTCCGTCGTAAAATGTCGCCCATCAGCGACGTAACATATACTACGTCGCTGAACGTCGCTACACAGCGACGGACAGCGACGTGTAACACAAGAAGTCGCTATCGGCAATTATCAGCGACGGGTATTTCCGCCGTCGCTAATATACGTCGCTATTTTAGCATATTTTAGTAGTGTGTGAACTATATAGATGAAATGCAGGTTTGTATCTGTCTTTGGATCGAGGTACAGTTTTTACCTCTGTAGGGGGTGACTTTCCTGCTAGGATGAAAGTAGAGGTTAGAGAAAGATTGGGTGTGATGCTAGAAGTCATATGGCATGACTTAGTCTTCCCAGGTTTCTTTTTAGACAGAGGAGCCTTCCGAGGAGAAGAGGAAGACGTCTCGAACTTCGTCACTAAATTAGGGTGGATCCACATAATCTCTCCCTTTTTAGTGGTGACAGGAACAAGTCCTTCATTCTGGGCTGGTGGCATATTAACAACTTCAAGGGTTGCTTTGGGGATAGAGACAATCCCATTTTCCACCAATAACGGAGGGAAGTCACCGAACTGCATCGAAATCACATTTGTTGTGACTGTCTTGTCTTTAGGTGTTAGTGTCACAGCTCCTGATTTGATCATTTCTTGGATCTTTCCTTTTAACACGAAGCAAGACCGGATTGTATGACCCAGCATTCTGTGATATGGACAGTATTTTGGATGATCCGTCTTGTTGGCTTCATCAGGCTTTTTGATCTCAGGCAGTTGTATCTTGTTACCATTAAGTAAACATTCGAAGATACCTTGAACATCGTCGTCGTCGAAAGAGTATTCTTCCTTCGGCCGAGGAGGTCTCTGCTGTTGATTTGTTGGAGCTAGGGTAGCTTGGGCAGACATTACCTCTTGATTTTTGCTCTGGAGATTGACTTCGAGAGTCTCTTTTCTTTTGCGATTGTTGGGTCGCGTACTATTGCTAGTATTTTGACTTGATTCATTGGGAGTCATGTGTACCCCCAGACCTTTGAAAGTCTCAGTACTGACTTTGGTAGCTTTGGCACTGACGATGAAGGAAGGCCAATCTTGGAACTGAGTGGATCCTGTCCACATGCTGATGATTGGTAAGAGGTTCGACTTACAAGTGTCGATAGTGACGACATCGGGAGTTCCGAGAGACATTTTTAGAGCTTCTCTTCTGAATCTTTCAATGAAGCTCTCAGTGCTTTCATTATTTTTCTGTTTGATTCGTATAAGAGCTGACATGGTCATGTCGTTAATGCCTTCATAGAATCGTTCTAGAAACATCTGTTTGAACCCGGCAAACGAAGTAATGCACCCATCAGGGAGACTTCGATACCATTCATAAGCGGTTCCTTTAAGATAACCAACAAATACCCGAGTAAGGAGGGCATCGCTTGGTTGCAGCTGATCAGTCATTACCTCAAAGTGATTGATGAATTGACTTGGGGAGGTGGTCCCATCAAAGAAAGAGATGGTCAGAGGCTTGTATTTTGGAGGGTACGATACATCCTTCCATTGTATAGGGTAAGGATGCTTGATACCTAATCTTTGTAAGCCGTCCTTTTGCTTGAACGCTTCGAATTGAGACCGAAGATTCTTCAACTCTTCAGTGACCGCTCCGGAAGATTGCGGTGTCGTTGCTTGTTGGGCATAATTGGGAGGAGGGACTGCAGCATATGTACCACCCCCAGCTCCGGACTGACTTGGAGTGGGCTGTACATGAACATTAGACTGTACCCCCGAAATAGTAGAAGGTTCCAGGTTTGGGGCAACAGGAGTATTTAATACCACTGGTGGTGCTGTTTGTTGAACTTGCTGAGTTTGTTGTTGAGCTTGTATAAGAGTATGCATAGCAGTCAATGTATCCGCCATGGCTCGTAACTGTTGTTCCAAGGAATAAATCCTTTGTTCATGAGCCTCAGTGCTAGTCGAAGGTTCGTGATTGCCATCTACCATATAGGTGGTAATTATTCGAGGTATCGACGATGAAACAGTCTGTTCTGAATCGTCGCTATGAGAGTCAGCATCTTTCCTGGGACTATTCACGGGAGTTAATACTGGAAAGTTGGACTCTCCTAGGAAGTCCTCCGTGATCTCAGGATTATCACCTGGATGAGAAGAAGAAGAGACCCTGGTCGAAGTTCCGGTTCTGGATCTGGTGCCGAGGTAAACACCATCTTTAGAATCTAACATAGAATCAGATCGTATTCTACCCCCAGTATTTCTGGAGGTCATGTTGACGGAAGCATAAAGAGGTTCGTCTTCGTCTGGTATTGGTTCATGTTGAATTCGTTCGAAGACAGATCGTCTTTTCGGTGAACAACAACACTGGATCATGACCCGAGGTTGGAAGTTACAACAATGCTCTTCATGACGAATATGAGAAATGTCAGAGACAGATGGAGTGTTGATTCTCTGTTTGTTTTGCAGATATTCCCGGAGATCTGCGGGAACAGACTGGGAAGTGTTTGAAGATAGTCTCTAGGTAGAAACTTGTCTTTTATTCTTCTGTCTTTTTGGTTCTTGAATGTATAAAGACCGATTGATCTGAGCGATATAGTTCTTAGCGTATTGTGCATCAGGGTCTATTATACTTGTCCCAGTTTGATAAGGCTTCTTTATGTCGGAAGTAGAACCGAGACGATTCCGGTTAAGCTTGTTACGAAGGTCCATAGGAGGTACAACTTTGGTATCAGTCCTGGATACTTGCAATTTACCTTTCTCGGATTGGAAAATTTTGAGAGAATGAAGATGAACATTATTTCGACTGGGAGTCGGTAATAATCCATCTTTAGAGGAAGTAGCCAAAAGACTTTTTCCTTTGTTTGATCTAGTAAGAGTACTAGTCAAATTAACCCCAGAGGTAAAAACCTTAGGAGCAGAGGAGTTGACTAAAGAGTCGTTCTCCTTGGTTGGCACAAGATGTTCAAGCTGTGGGGGAATCTTCAGAGAATTCTTGTCATACGCTGCCTTTTGACTAGCGTATGGTTGGTCGATGATTGCCATACGCACAGAGTCATTAATGGCTAAAGAGCCGACTGCTGTCGTAGGAATAGAAGAAGAAGAGACTTTGACATGTCCAGAGATGGGTTTCCTTGGACACGCTGACTTGGCTAAAGAGCCCATTTTGTCAGCGTGACTAGGAGAAGCCACTGTTGCTGTATTCAGAGAAGCCGAGGCGTGCTTCGCTGAGGTTGGAGACGTGTTCTTGTCAGCGTGGGAAGTGACAGAAACGTCTCGGGCCGCCGGAGAAGACTTAGGGACATAGACAGAACGTCCCTTCTTCTTGGCAGAGAGAAAAGCGGAGGAAGTCGTTCGGCCCTCCTTCGTCTTGAGCATTTCTTCGTAAGCAGATTGGTCGAATTGTACGACC
The DNA here is from genome assembly GCA_029216955.1 of Iris pallida. Taxonomy (NCBI): domain Eukaryota; kingdom Viridiplantae; phylum Streptophyta; class Magnoliopsida; order Asparagales; family Iridaceae; genus Iris; species Iris pallida. The sequence goes on from JANAVB010034420.1 coordinate 10,872,878, forward strand.
ATCATCTTCTTCGTCGAACCGATCGACGAAGTATCGCATTGAGTTGTTGCTGCCTCGTTACAGGAGACAGCTTTCCCCAGCAGAGTCGCCAATTTGTTTTCCATAAATAAATTCTATTTATTTATTGTGTTTCTGAGAAAATTACAACTGTAGGAATCTGATCTAGAAGACGATCACTTTATCCCTTGGACGATGCGATGAAGAAGGCTCGGATCTCGAAGAACTTGGACAACAACTAGGCAATCTTTATGTTCTCTCTGAATTGAATCTGGTGTCTGTTGAAGGTGGAGAAACTCTCTTTTATAGAGTTCTGGATAACTGCTCTGGGCATACGCTCAGTCAGTTACTTAACGTGTGCATAACTGCAGGGACGCGTGGCGAATTTTGGTGGAGACACGTTGGAGTGCGGTTGAGAGTAGTGGAGTATATCCAGGAGAGATTGATGGCATGAATGCCATGTTGCATAACTTCTGAATGAGTGGGTAACCGAATACTGGACACATGAGAACGTGTGTTGACTGTACATTTGAAGTAATTCTGAATGCATTTGCTTTGATACGCTATCTTTTGGAGAAGCATGACTAGCATACACTGTCTTGTTTGAAGAGGAGTCGTATGGAGTCCATACGCTGTCTTGGGTGACAAGAAGTCGTATGGAATATATACGCTCACTTGATGAGGAGTCGTATGGAGTACATACGCTGCCTTGATGAGGAGTCGTATGAAGTCCATACGCTGCCTTGATGAGGAGTCGTATGAAGTACATACGCTGTCTTGATGAGGAGTCGTATAACTGGAGAAGTAGACACGTGGCTGTCCTCAATCTTCTCGAATACGCCATATCTCCCAATAACTGACGAATATCTCTCGAACGTCGTGTTGCGGATATGACGGCTGACAGGCTGTCAGAAATGACAGTAATGATGGCTGTGCATTTATGATGGCTAATGGGCTGTCCTTGTAAAAGACAAAATTAACTCTCAAAAATCCATACGACGGTTAATTCTCCTAAGACAGTTGTTCTTTGCACGAAAGACGAAGTGTCAGATTCATTGTCCACTGAGTGTATGCTGTGCTGTCAGTTGAGAAATAATAATATATTCACTGAGCGTATGACTTTTGTACTGAGCGTATGGCCTTTGGCTGAGCGTATGGCCTTTGGCTGACTTGGTCTTATGTCAGCGTGTCAGAATTTTTCACACCCTACACTCGCCCCCATAGTATCACCGCTCCTCTTCGGCTTGAGGCCGAAGTCCTCCTCTGCAATCTGCGCGTCCATCAATATCTGATCGAACGTCGCGTCACGGCGACCCGAGGTGCGGGTGCGCACTGCATGAATAAGTCCCCGACGGAACTTACAAACCTTCTGTCCCTCATCCTGGATCATATCAGGAGCGAACCTGCTAAGGCGGAAGAACTCCGCTGCATACTCGTCCACCGACAAGTTCCCCTGCACTAGACCCACGAACTGGCCCTCCAATGCTGTAAGAGCCACGTCCGGGAAGAACTTCTCCTTAAAGAGCCTCCGAAATTCTCCCATGCCAGACCTCTCACCGACGCACGAGGATCCGTGCGGTACCATGTCAGCGCAATGTTGAATAATCGGCTGGCTGCGGCCGAAACCCAAAGTGCTCTAGGAAGCTCTACCAGCTCCATGCTCCGCTGCACATCTTCTAGCCAGTCGTCTGCATAAAGGATGCCCTCCGTGTCCGTGAAGTCCCTGAAGCTCATCTTCCTAAAGTCTAATACTGTCCCCGGCCTGGACTGCTGCTGGTACGGCTGCTGGCCAGTAGGGCCCTGCACCGTACCCGGTGCCACTCTCTCCACTGCTGCCAGTTCAAGCTGATGCGAGTTCTCCATACTCTGCCTCAGCATCTCAATCTGACGGTGTGACGCCTCCGATTGGCACTGCGACGCCTCTGCCTGGGCTCGCTGTGTCTCCATCATCTGCTGAAGGAGAAGAAACATGTGGTGTGTATCCGTCGGTATCGGAGGTGGTGGCGGCAGTATCTCTGGAACAACGGCCGAAACCCTCTGGGTGGAGGTGGTAGACCTCCCTGTGCAACTGCCGGGGTCTCCGGGATAGTAGAATCACTGGGGGCAGTCTCGTGAACCTCCTCCTCTGCCTGGTCAGATCTCTCGGGCAAGCTACTCGATCCAGTGGCCTGCGGGTGCGTCTTCGTCATCCTGGGGACGAATTGAAGCGAAGAGATCAATATGGCACATGAGAAGATATTATCAAAGAAGGACAGTTAATTTAATACAAGGAGAGTAATCATGATAATCAAAAGATCGGAAGTTTTCCTAGGTGTGATTGAGAAACTCCTATCATATCCTAGGTCCTACGTCCTAATCGCAGGCCCATAATTAGTACTCTAAGTCGAGCACCATTACGAGATCGCACTAATTGCGACACGAGACCTACGTGGGCCGCCACAAAAACGTGTCACGACCTGCACCCTGATTAGGGGCACGCGTACGTGGTTACGTACGCCACAGCATCGGTGGTAGAACGCTGTCAAGGTTGTCTACAAAACTACACTAAACATTATAAAGGTACCTGAACAGTATATACACTCCGAATGGAGGTGACATAGCAATACCGTCTCAATCACATAAACAAACTAGGATAGACAGCACGAAAGGAATTATGATAGATGAAAACAGAAATAAGTTCAAGGTCCACACAAGTCCAGAGCTACACATAACATCCCAGAGTCTCAAAATATAACATAGAAGCTACAGTCTGATAATACTAGCTGGATCGCAGTCCAGTCAAACCTAGCTAATCTACACTACTCCGGGAGTACAAAATCTAGTGGCTCTACTATAAGGCCACGGTCCTGGACTACTCCATCTGACTCGAGCCCATAATAGGTCGAGCAGTCTGCCTCAGAGTCATCTGTAATATATCATAACGGTATCCTGTCAGGAAAATGAGCAAGTACAAGCACTAACAGCAGTTCCATGTGAATTGACAAATTCTATAAGAGACAGTATAATGAACTACAAGACAAAGATATATGAAGACTTTGGAACCGTTCGGAAGCTGAGCTACAACCCTTAAACCAAACAAGGACCGGAGTTGTAACCCTTCTCCCGAGCAGAACTTAGTCTCCAAATCAAGGTACAATATAAAGGCATATAGAACATGTGAGTAACTGAATATCATAGCATGGTGAGAAAGTACTGAATATAGAACAGAACAGGATATACGATAAGATAAAGTAAATATAAAATGTGCCTTGAATTATTAGAGCGTTATGTGATTGGCAAGGAAAACGTGATAGGGTTATCCACTTGGCCCGGCAATCCGCGGTGACCTCAACGGAAAGTCATGCCGGCCAACTTGGATAACATGGACATGGAGGTATCTGCTACAGCCTACGTGAGGTGAGGGTGGCGCAAGCAAAATAGTGACATGGGGCTTTGATCACATAACCCCTAATAATTCTCCACCCCCGAGTAGTATAATGGACCTGGACATGACACGTCATGACACGAAATTCCCTAAGAGGATAGCTACTCCCTCTCAGGAATCGGTGTCTATACAAGTCCAGGGAACAAGACAGGAAATGTACATATATACCAAGAAAATCCAGGAACAACATCTCATGTCATGATCCAACGTATACTAGTCCGTGAACTATCGTGACTGGAATCGAGTAAGACACTACAACTGAATCGGATATAGCAGATATCAAGACAATGAAAACTATCAGTGAATGTACTCGCCTGTTGTCCTGAGCTGTAGGGTATATCAATGCTCAGAGCGGTAATCAGAAATATAAAGATGAGATAATGTATGTTAATTTAGGTTTAAACAAGTTTAAGAATGATTCACAATGAATGATATGAAATCTAGGTCAAACTAGGTCTCACTGAGTCACACTAAGTCCTGTCAAGTCAAATCTAGGTCAAATCAAGTTATATCAAGTCAATCTAAGTCAGACCAAGTCAACCCTAGGTCATACCAGTCATCACAGGTCAAAACAAGTCGAAGAAAGTCAAACGGGGTTAAGAGTTGGCCTACAGTTGACTTTTGGTCAACTGATCAACCCTGGTCAACTCTGGTCAACTCTAGGTCAACCTTACGTCAAATTGGTCAAATGTTGACCAATAGTTGACTTTTGGTCAACTGGTCAACTCTAGTTTGGATTTGGTCAAATCTAGACAAAGTGTTGACTCACGGTTGACTTTTGGGTAAAAAGTCAACTCTGGGTCAATCGAGCCAAAATCGGCTCAAATATGACATTTGTAGGGTATACCCAACATGCCACCCAAGTTCAAGTCAATCCGACTACCCGAACTCCGTATCTCGAAATTACCCGATTACCCCTTAACATTTACCCTTAAACCGCTCTAACTTGACGCCAAGTGGCCTTCCCTTAGGAATTCCACTCCGTGCTTCCTAGGGTAGTAGGGTACTAGCCTATACAACCATTACCTACCAAGTTTTCTAGTGTAAGTGGACATCCAGTCCATCTTACGGTCTGTATCGCCCGTTTACCCGTTATCTTGAATATTTCAAGATACGGGATGGTGCAGTGCGATACCGTCTCCCCGAACCCACACGCAACCCCGATTCCAACTCCGAAGCCTACCCACAAAATCTAAATCACATTATCTAAGTCCCCTCCAAGTTTCAACGCGTTCCGAATTACGGAACTCAAATTCACCCTATCACCAAATCTAACTCACCCCCTTTAACTCACTCACTCAAACTCTCTTCAACATATACTTTTCACACTCTCTTGGGACAAGTTGTAGGGGCTATTTTAGTGGGTTAATTAGGGGTATATAGAGCTAATAAATAGGGTATATATGTATATATATTGGTATACATATGGGGGTATATACGGGGGTTTACGGGGGTCAAAAGGGGGTGCTACTGCTGCCCAAACTGCTGCTGTGCTGCTGCTATGGCTGCTGCTATTTGGGGCTGTTTTGGGGGGGGGGGGGGAACAGCAGCCCTTATCCCGCTTGCTGCTATGGTGTTCCCCTCTTTCTTTCTTTCTAATTTCCTCTCTAACCCTCTCAATCTTCCTCTCTAATCTCTCAATCTCTTCCTCTCTAATCTCTAATCTTTCAATCTCTCTCAATTCCTCTCTAAAATATATATAAACTCTCACACATATAAATCTCATTCCCTCCCCTCACTACACATACAAATACACACACACACACACACACACATATATATATATATGATCACACACACACACACACACACACACACACACACACACACACACACACACACATATATATATATATTTCACACACACACACACACACACACATATATATATATATTTCACACACACACACACACACACACATATATATATATATTTCACACACACACACACACACACACACACACACACACACACACACACACACATATATATATATATATATATATATATATATATATATATATATATATATATATATATATATTATATATATTATATATTATATATTAACACACACATAAATCTATATATATATATATATATATATATATATATATATATATATATATTATATATATATATATTATATATGAGGAAAATGTACCTAAGGTCGACCTTAGGTAAGTTACCTAAGGTCGACCTCATTTTCCTCACTTTACAACATTTTTTTCTTGAATTTTTTTTATGGGATTCATCTACACCTTATTGATCGGCAACATACCAAATTTCAAGAAAAAATAATACTGTTTAGCCCCCTATCAATAAGGTGCAAAATCGACGGTGTAGCAGCAAAGTTTTAGACCGTCGATTTTGCAAGGGATTGATAGGGGGCTAAACAATATTATTTTTTTTTCTTGAAATTTGGTATGTTGCCAATCAATAAGGTGTAGATGAATCCCATAAAAAAAATTCAAGAAAAAAATGTTGTAAAGTGAGGAAAATGAGGTCGACCTTAGGTAACTTACCTAAGGTCGACCTTAGGTACATTTTCCTCTATTATATATATATATATATATATATATATATATATATATATATATATATATATATATATATATATATATATATATATATATATATATTAACACACACATAAATCTATATCTATATATATATGGACACACACACTCCCACACATACATATATATATGTATATGGACACACACACATATATATGTATATGGACACACACACACACTAAATAAATGAAGTTAAGAGTGCCTAACCACTTAGAGGCCAAATCTAATTTATTCTAAAGTGTCCAAATTTGGGGGAAACTCAAGGACACGGTCACAAACTCTAACTTCTCCTAGGACACTCCAAACGGACTCAAACTCGACACAACTAAGGACACAACTATGGAAATCAAATCCTACATGGTTCAAACTATTTATCATGATAAAGGGAATAAGTTAGAAAATAGGTTATACCTATCGGGAGATGGATTCCCGATTCGAAAGTCCTCCGACACGGCTCCGACACAACGAATTGTTTAGGACACACCCTTGCACTTCTTGCTCCCAAAGTTTGGAGAAGCTTCATTTGGGGAAGAGGAAGAGTTGGATGGAAGAATATTGGAGAAAAAGGAATTATTTTGAGATAATTTCTAGGGAAAACCAATTCTAACTTTTGAGAAAAGCTTGGAGAAGAAGAAGAATTAAGAAGAAAATGGTGATATTTTGAAGTGGAGAAGAAGAATAAATGGGGAGGGGATGGCTGGTCATAAAAGGAAGGGTTGGGGCACTTGAAATTACAAGTTTGCCCCTCCCTTAACTTCTATGCTAAGTTAAGTCCAAATTTGGTTTTGTGGGTTAGCTAAAATTAAATAAAAATCATAATTAAACTTAATTACTCATGGGGGAGTAGTCCAAACTCCTAAACCTAAAAGTTTAGTGTGGTGGGCCATAGTTAAATAACAGGCTAATTACCACTCAAGTCAAAATTCACCGGGGTCCCGAATTAACTCGGAATGCGATAAAATTCGAACCCGACTCCTATAATAATTAAATATTAATATTCACGAAATAAAATTCTCAAAAATATTATCAAATAGAAAATTACCATTTTACCCCTAACTTGGAAAAGTTAGGGTGACACTATTTTTTCAAACCCCTAAATTGGAGAGTTAACGAGTGAGAATGAGGAGTTTTGTTTAAAAAGTCATAAATAGTTTTTTATTTGTCCTATAAAGTATCTTTTATTTTATTTTTCCATTGTTTCAACATTATGCTCCGTAACGTTCTCATTTGTGAAAATATTTTAAAAAGTTCTAATTAAAATTTTAATAAAATTTAATTTTATTATATATGTAATAAGAGTATTTTGGTAACTATTGTATTTTTATTAATCTCCATATATATCAAAACCTCCAATACATGAGTTATTAAAAACATACCCACTTAACTCTCATTCAAATCCAAGCAAGATTATATGTACTGACTCTACTACCCTTCACTTAACTATCCTTTACTTAATCCTATTTAATTCTACTTATTTTTTTCTCTCAATCTAAGCAGGGTTAAGAGATTTAAATGAGAGGAAAAAAATTATGCTTGGTTTGAAGATGAGAGTTTAGTAGAAGCCGTACAGGATTAAGTGAGGATTTTTTAATCTTCTTTTATCTATTTTTTTACCCCAAATCTAGAGGTTAATAAGAAGAAGTGAGAGATTATTGTTTATAAGGTCATAAATATTTCTTATTGTCATATAAAATATTGTGACATTCTCCTCCTTTTTTTTTCTTTCAATTTGCTGCTTCGTCTTACTGGCTTTAAAGCTGTTGTCGTCTAGGTGCGTTGTCTCTTCTCGTTTTCTCCTATTATTCATTGTTGAAAATTATAAAAAAATAATAATAATTGGCTGCTATCTTTTTAATGTATCTGTTGAGTTGATGATCACCTATATTTGATTCTACCTTTTTTATTTGTGTCGCATTTATGAAACTACTTTGACAAATTTTAATATTCAAGATAATCAAATCTAATTTTATGTCACATGTAATAGGGGATATTTTGACATATTTCATATTCAAAATTTTCAATCCAAGGAAGAGTTATTAAACATATCTTACTTAACTCTCACTCCCGTCCAAGCAAGATTAGATGTATTGATTTGTCTTTCCCTCACTTATTAACCTTTATTCACTAAACCTAGTTATCTCTGCTTATTTTGTTTCCAGTCACTAAAGCCTCGTTTGGTTCACGGAAATGAAAGGAAAGCAATTCTTTTGTGTTTTATTTCCTTTGAAAAATTACAATTTCTATCGATTATTCTTTTCGGTGTTTGAAAATACCAAAAAAATGGAAAAGAAAGTGAATACTTAAAGGTAGAAAAGTGAATACTTACTTGGATGGATAGAACCATTCTCCCTAATTTTATTTCTATTAGGAATCACTTTTTTCCCCTCAAATTCTTTGGCACACAAACATAAAAAAGTAATGAGTTTCCTTTCCCAACCTCATGATTCTGCGAACCAAACGAGACCTAAGACATGTTGGATTGTATCTCATTTGTGGTTGAACCCTCAAAGATGGTTACAATGGTGTTGGTAGTTTAGTCCCATTTCGAGTAGAAGGTAGGATTATTATGTGTAGATAATTGAAATTGATTCAGACCTTACATAAAAATTATCTTTTAAGGTATATGAGTCCAATTTAATATCCCACCTTATGTACCAACTCCGATTCTGATCACACTGCCATGCATTCTAGGAGAACATAGTATCACGAGTTTATACATAACTTTGAAAACAAGCACAACCATCTAATCCTCGGAACATAGTATCACGAGTTTATACTTTTTTAGAAACTAAGAACAACCATCTATCCTAGCCTCCTAGGCACTAGCTAGGAGGCCTAGTTTAATGATTACTAACTTGATGTCTTAAGTTGTTGAATATTGTTTATTATTATCCATGGCCCTAATGTATTTTAAAAATCGAACCGGAGGTTGATCCGACCAAGACACTGGGTCGGATCAAATTGGTTCAACCAGTAGTTCAGCCACTGGATTAATTTAAGTGGTTCAAATTAATTTCTTATGGACATTAATTTTTTACAAAAATATCAATTTTTATAAAACTACCGGGTCAATACTGAACCGGATCGAAAAAAACAACTGGTTCACGGCTGAACCAGTTGAACCGGCCGGTCCGGTCCGGATTTTAAAACACTGGGCCCACTGGATTAATTTCGATCACACTCCGTGGCAATTATCAACTACCCTACTCAGTCTCCGCGCTCATTCTGTGGGTATAGATAGTATCATTAGTCTAATCAATTGATTATGTATCCTGCTTTTCAAATGCACAGATAACAGAGTTCAAGGACAATGCGTTTGCAATAGGGCTGAGCCTCCCACACATGCATGCAGATCCTGCCTGTGCTGCCCTCGTCATCAAAGCCTGGGGCGATGCCCACCGCCGCTCCTACATCGTAAATCCTCCCTTCTTCCACCCACCGGGGCTACTCCCCCGTCCTCAACCCAACCTCTCCACACAGACTGCCAAATTTCTTGCCAACAAATCCCAGATGGCTGCTGCCGCCTCCACTACTACTACTCGTTGTCGTATGTCGTCTGCCACTTTTCGTTTCTCGGAAGAAGCTGTCAAATCCTGCTTCTCCCAGATGCACAGCGCCGACGATGACTGCACCAAGACCACCCCATTTGACATCCTCGCTGCACTCTTCTGGCTCTCCATCTCATCATCATCATCCGGTGGACCTGCGGCAGCACTGACATTGTGTGTTGAATTTAGAAAGTCTATGCACGCACCACTCCCTTATGGCTTCTTTGGGAATGCCCTCCACTTCTCCAAAGTAGAGGCCGACCTCACATCCGGATGGGACAGCGTCGCCGCAGCAATAAACCGCCACCTGGCTGGTCTCGAGGAGGAGGCGTACTGGTCGGGAATCGAGTGGCTCAACGGAAACGCCCAGAAACCGTTCCAGATGTACGGGCCGGAGCTGACGTTCATCAAGATGGACCACTTGCTTGCATACGGTGCCGTGTTCGAAAAAGAAGGCGGAGGAGGGAAGCCAGTCCACGTTGCGTGCAGATTGGGTGGGGTCGAAGGGGAGGGGGTGGTGATTGTGATGCCGGCGGCCGAGGAAGGAATGGGAAGGACTGTAGCAGTAACCTTGCCGGAAGAGGCAATGGAGAAGCTCTGCAAAGATGACAACATCTTGAGGCATGGACCCACCATTATGTTCAGAGGATGAGGATCTATATATATCACCACCATCAAATTGCAACCCTACTTTTGATTCGCAAATTTCATAAGTTGGACTAGTAATAAATCCTCTGTTTTTATATTTTAACTTTCAGATGGTTGGCAACTCCCTCAACCGCTTATGAAGAATATATGCAGACTTTACTCATTCTTGTGGCTTTAGTATCCTTCATCTTATGTATTTGACCATCATAAAATTCCCTATAGCACTAGTGCTTTACATGAGTAAGGGGGAAAAAATAAGCAGAGAAGTAAGGTAAAGTGAATGGAAGGGGAGAGTTCAATACATATATATTTTGCTTGGATTGGATGAAGAGTTAGATGGGGGTATAATACTCTTGTTTGAGTGACAAACTTTGAGTGAAAAAGATTAATAAAAATATAATATCTAAAATATCTTTATTAGATGTGGTATAAAATTAGATTTAATTAAATTTTTAACTAAAATTTGTTAAAATATTTTGCAAACAAAATATCTTCACAAATATTGAGGAGGATTAATAACTCTTGCCGGCCGGTCTTTTTCTTTTTTATAATTTTTTTATAATGATTTTTCTTATGAACAGGTGCATCAATAATTTTTCTTGTCAACCGATGCATCAAAACTTAGAATTTATTTTCTTATCAACAGATGTATCAACAAAATTTTCTTTTCATTTAAAATTTTTTGTAACCTTAGAAAGTTTTTTATATGCATCATGGACGACTTTTCTTATCAACGATAGTAATAAAGTATGAGAAAGCGAGAAGAGACATGACGCACCTGGACAAAGTCAGGAAGCCACGGAGCAACAGGTTGAAAAAAAAATTATAATATTTTATATGACAATCAAAGAGTATTTATAACTTTTTAAATAAAACTCCTCACTTTTCCCTCCTTAACCCCCAAGTTAAGAGATTAAAAAATAGATAAAAAAAACTAAACGTACAAATCCTCACTTTACCCTCACTACCAAAATAAGTTATATTAGCGACGCCAAAAAACGTCGCTAATATGCAAAATAACGTTACTAAAATAATTTAGCGACGTTATTAGCGAAGAATTCTTGATGTCGCTTAATCGGTGGTCGCTGACACCAAAAATGTCGTTATTCGTCGTTGTAGGGACGTGACTTCGACGCTGATTTAACGACATGTACCAATGTGTCATTACTAATTAGTGATGTCAAAATTTGTTGTTAAACGTCATGGATTTAGCAACAAATATAGTGCCATTTTGCTACTAAAATGCTGATGTGGCAAGCTTTGCCATGTCAGCTGTGTAACGACGTTTCACGATAACATTAGTGACATCTGGCTTCCAAATGCTGACATGACAAACTTTGTCATGTTACCTTGGTAGCGACATTTAGCGACGTCCTTTAGATGTGTAAAACCCACAAATTTGGAGTCTAATAAGTATATGGCTTTTACAATATTAATGGTTTGCTTGTAATTATATATTAGTTATTATTATTATTATTATTATTATTAATATTATTAATATTAATATTATTTTATATATAATTAGTCGGTTAAATAGAAAAAACTTTTTTCATTTATAAAGGATTTATTAAATGTAATTGATTGCAATTGTTATTTTTAAATGAATAATTTTTAGCTAGTTTTATTTAGGCCTATTTAGCTAAGCCCATAGCTTCTAGCCCCTTAACCCTTTAACCCGAAACCCAATAAACTAAACTCCTATCCATTCAAATCCACTCCTCAGTCACTCATCATATCTGCTCCCTTCGTCAAACCCCCCCCCCCCCCCCCCCCCCCCCCCCACGTAGCCAACGTCTCTCCCCCCTCACGGACATCTTCTCTCAGAAACCCTCCTCCCACAGAAACTTCACAGAAACTCTCCCTTCCCCTACCTTCACAAACTCCACCACAACCCCCTCCACGCTCCATCTCTCCCAAATTCGATCGCACCTCGACGCTCCCCATCTCTCCCCGCCCGATTCAACACCCTCTCGAGTCATTTCCGATGCGTTCCCGTGTGACCCCCAACCGACCGACTGCCAACCGGCCGCTCGCGCCTCCTGCATGGCCTCCCCCGTGCACCTCCCGCGCGTCCCGCACGTCCCCCGCGTGCGCCCGTGAGCTGCACCGATCTCGCGCGCGTGCCTTGCGCGTGTGCTCCCGCCGGCCCCGTCGCCTTGCGTGATCTTGAGGCCGAAGCAACCCTTCGGTTCTCCTGCATCATATTTCTGTTAGGTCTCTTGGACTTTCTGTGTTATTTTTTAGTAGAGAAACCTCAATTCTGTCTGACCATAATTGACAGAATGAAGCTCTGTCAATTCTGGGATACTTAGTTTCCATTATTTAAGTTAATAATTATGTTAGTATAATTAGTTAATTAAGTGATCGTTAATGGTTAGTCAATTATTAGAATTATGAGCAATTATTCGGACCGTCATAGAAATTGTCGGATTAAACATATAGTTTATTAGAATGAAATGTTCTACATATAATGATTATGTAGTAATTAATATTACTGCTAGCTTATTAGGATGTAATTTTAAAATAATATTTAATTACTATTTTTTAGTAAATAAAATGATTCCTAAATAAAGGAATAATGTAGTAATCATGGCATTATGTTTTTACTAAATATGTTATGTTTATTTTACATAAATTAAACAATAACTAGCTTCAAAAGTATTTCCATTACAAAAAGGAGTATTTTGAATATAAGAAAATATAAATAAAATATTAGTTCTAATTATTAAAGTAAAAATTTGTTTATTTTCTATTTTGAATAAAACATAGTAATTTTCACGTTAATATAATAGATAGTTTTATTTAAAAGATTGTTTATTCACTAGTTGATAATTACGAGTATTTTTGTTAAAAGAGCATTTTGGATAAATAATTTTCATAAGTCGTAAATAAATACTAATTTGTCACTATCTCATTATTAATTGAATTAATGCTAACTCCATTAAAGAAATAATAAGTTTTATTATTTTATTACTAAAAAGGTATTTTTTCCTTACATTTCTTACTTAAAGTTTCTCTAAAATATTTTATAATTAAACAATTGCTTTATTATAATTATTAGTGAATTTAGAGTCTAGATTATTATCGTATTATTAATTAGAATTATAGCAAACCACTGGCAACTAAGTCATGTTTCACTAATGTAGGATTCAGTTCCGGGTTTCAGCTTGAGTATTTTCCTGTCGTCACCTACAACACCAGGAAACCAAGACAAGTTTCATATTATTCAAACTCGTATTTTAGTTGATAATTAAATACATTGCATCATTAGGAACATTGTATCGACACTCGACTCACGGGATCTCTCTCGGATCCAATTGAATGCTTGATTGACTTATTGACTCATTAACTTGGGATTGGGGTGTAGTGTTAGCACCTGTGGTCAAAGCCTCTTATTGCCTTATTGTAGATAGCTGAAGCTCCACCTCACTCGGGCTGAAGTCGGACCGTGTTCATTAGAACACATATTGCCTCCAACCCTAGCCGGCCACGTGATGCTACACACTCAAAACACTATTGCTGATTGTAGATTGCATCATTATTGCTTCCTTGAGATTCTACTGCTTCACTGATTCTTTATTATTATTTAGAAAGATAAATTATGTTCTAAAAACTACTTCTTGCATCTTTAGTTGTTTATTAAAATACTAGAATGGATATATATGTTCTTGCTCTTCTCTTGACTGGAGACAAACATTTTTAGGTGACTGCGAGGACGAGGAGCTTACTTTTAGTTTCTATTACGGATCCAATCTGAGTTCTGAGGAGGTAGCCGAACCCGATCAAGGAGCCCAGGAGTTTTAGTCGTACCTGTTATTTAGCTTTCTTTGTTTAAGTTGTAATAAGAACAAGTTGTAATAACTTAATACTTTTCTGCTTGTGTGTTTGTTTCCAGTTAGACACTTGGTTCTAATTTCAAATGTTTTAAATAAAATTTTTTATTTTTGTAATTTAGAATATTGTGGTTGAGTTATTACTGATTGACACAGCTTACTGCCGCTGTCTCACAACGGTGCAGGCTGGGCATGATCCGACTGGACCCAGTATCTTGGGATCGGGTCGTGACATATTTTCAGTGGTGGCCATGCAGGTCTATGTTCTGCAAATTTGGTCTAGTCAACTTAGTCTAGACAAACATGCAGTCCTGCACCTTGACTTGGGTCTAAGTATGACTTTAGGAAAACAGATTCTAGAAACAATTAGAACAGTTAGACTATTTCAACCCGTCACAACATAGGACCGAATTTATCTATTTATATATCTATTTTTGCTAGCTTATAGTTTCGTAGGCTACCTTGCTTATGTTTGTTATCTAAACCTTCCATAAGATGGCGAATGGAAAGACAACCCGTTCTGGGCCTGCCGTCAAAGAGGTTTCATCCTCTGAGCACACCCCTACTCAGGCCTAATCTGACCTTTCTCCGTTGCAGCTCACGGATCGCCCTCATGCTGCACGAGCTCCCCGTACTGCTTATACTTCTACAGTGCATACAACATCACCTATTCCTCCGAGGACCACACCACCTCCTGCCGGTGTAGATCCTCCCGCTGCTCCACCGGTGCCAATGGATCCCACTGAACTCGTAGGCCTGCTACAAGGAGTTCTTGAGGCCTAGAGGGCCCAAGCTGAAGCCAATCGCGAGAAGACCGCGATTATGAGAGAGGGCATAAAGAATGTCTATAATATGGCTATGGCAGCACTAGATTCATCATAGTCCGATCAGAGGCCTGCTCAGGTAAGTAAGATTTTGGTTAAAGTTTTAAGTTGTATTAGAGAAATTCAAGTCTGACAAGAAGTCTGTTTGTCACGACCTGTACCCGCTTTTCGGATACGAGACGTGTCCAAGCCAACCTACGCCGCAGAGTCGGCGGTAGAACGCTGTCAAGTCTGAAATAAATAAATGCTCAAAATAAACTTTGTTGCTCATTCATATTTCTAATAAATTTACAACATTTACAAGAATTATATCCAAAGGAAATACAATGTTCTTACATATTTGAAATGACTACAACACAGCTATCTAATCTCTAGGTTTGACCTGCAAATACACTCGAATCTCCCAATGCTAAAGATGCCACAGCTAATCTAAAAAATATTGGTTTCCAGTCAGGAATGGAACAAGCACACAAACCGACGGTAATACGATAACACAATAGAATTCACAAAACATGAAAATAACATATGTGAAATAAAACTAGAATATAACTGATATCATGTCATGTCTAGAAATGAAGCAAGTATTCTACAACAGGCTATGTCAACTAGATGAACATGTAAATGGGGTGACATGGCAATTGATGAAGAAAACAAGGAAAGACAAGTAAAAGACAACTATCTATGTATTTTGAAATATCAGTTTCGACATGTGAACGGCAAGGGAGTAAATCCGGCACCCTGCACGTGTCGTGTGCACCTGCTATTATTCAAGGATAAATATTGTGGGATGGGTAAAGGGTAGTTCACACGTCTACTAAGATATTTCTCCGCCCAGCTAGTACTCATGGAATCAAGTCGCAAGCATGGTAATCATGTAAATGACAGTCAAGAAGTATAAGCAAATCCATGATATTAATCCGTGTGACAACGTGTCATCAAGCAAGAGAGCATATCTATAAACATGAAATGAAAAACTACTATGAATCGAAAGCAATCAGAAAGTGCACTTGCCTGTGGTCCTTAGCTGGTGAAACCGACAATCCCGTTGGGTCCAGTATAGTCCGTTTGTCTAGGGTTGATAAAGAGATATGAATGTGATTAGCTATGATCAAGGGTAATCTAATGATCTAAGAGAGATTTCTAATCTTAGAGAAATGATAACTATTTAATTAGAAAAATATGTATATACTTTGGAAGGTATTGATAACATAATAGGTTTTAACCCTCTTTAAGAAAATATTTGTTAGTTATTTGAAATATATTTAGAAACATGATAGATATTTGAACCCATTTAAGAAAGTACTTACAATACTTATATAAATCTTATTGAAATAGAGCTATTAACTATTATTAGTCAAAATACTATATAGCATTTGGAAGTATTTATAAAAACAATTTAGAAATCTATTTAGGAATTATATATACAGGCCCATAAAAGATATCTCAAAAGTCCAAAATATTATATATAGGTAAGTAAAGCCCACTAATTGTACAAAAGTCCTTAATCCAAGGAGGCCCAAAAATACAACACCTCATTTTTATGATTGTAAATAAGAAGTAGCCCATACTAAATATTTAACATAAAATATAAATCCAAAAATTTATTCATATGATAATAAAATTTTCCAAATCAAATTATTTTAGAAGCTCAAACATATGGAGAACCATATATGATATTAAATTCAATATATAACCCAACTATATATATAGACCCAAATTAATATTATAGCCCAAAATATCTATAACTATAGATTAGATAGGTTATAGGGCTAAAGCCCAAATATTTAAATTAAGTATTTAACTCAACAGCCTAAATAATTTAAATTTTGAAACTATTATGGGTTATTGCCCTAATCCTATTTAAAAGAACTAAACTATTTATTTACTTAAAAGCAATTTATATAACAAAACTTAATACTAGCCCAAATCAAAGCCCAAAGTCCAGAGAACTAACTACTAATATACTAAATAACCCAATCAACCCAGCCCATTTATATTAGTCCCTAAAATATTACTTATCATAACACAACTGGCTTTAGCCCAAGCCTATACTCAAAAGCCCACTAATTATAACCCAAATAACTAAAAAGAAAAAGAAAAAGGAAAAATAAAACAAATGGGAAAGAGAGAGTGCAGAGAGAGAAACTAGATTGAGAAAGGAAGAGAGGAGGAAATGAGGAATATAGGGAGAGAGGGACTCACAAAGGAGAATCTGGCGGTGCCCATGGGGTCGTCGTCGCTCGATTCGCGGAAGGAGGATGGCGACCTGGCGCAGGAGGCGGCGCAGCAGCGGATCCGGTGGCGAACTTCGAACGATGGGGAGAGGGGCATCTGGGATCGGCTACGGTGGCTCGCTCATGAGATCGCGGCGGAGCTTCGAGGTCCTGTGCGGCAGTCCCAGTGCGGCGAGAGGCGGAGGCTTGTGCCTATGTGGCTGGAGCGGTCAGCCACGGAGGGCGGGTCTCGTCAGGGCTTGGCGTAGGTCCAGTACGATGGATTTGAGCACCGCGTCTCCGGCGAGATACGGCGCTGCGCGAGGGCTGGGCTGGCACGGTCTCGACGGGGTTCGAGCACCTGCGGCTGGTTGAGAGCGCTGGAAACCGCGATGGCGCTCCACGCGGTGGGTTCACCGGCGGAAGACCGACACTAGAGGTCAGATGGGTGGATCTAGTGCCCGGTCAGTGATGGCTCGCCGGCGTCGGATAAGGTGAGTGGTTGGGATTCGGTTGTGGTGGTTGGGATGTCCGTGTCGGCCTGTCGATATGGACACTGTAATCGGATTGTAATGATGGAATAAGACGGATTGACACGGACACACGGGTCCGGACACGGTTTGGCACTTTTTTTTTTCTGTGGTGGACACGCGGACAAAATCGGCACAAAATGTTGTATTGGCTGTGACAGGGTGGCGATGATGCTGGTCGGAGAGGGGTGGCCGTCCAGATGGTACCGGGGATGTTGTCGGGTGCGACGGCCTTGAGAAACATGGCGATGGGGTTGCTGGCATTGGTGACAAAGGAACGGGAAGGTTGAGACGGTTTGGGACGGTCTAGGTGATGCCCGAAGTAGCTACGGGTTGGAAGTTAGCAAAGGGAGTTTGATTTCTTAGTCGGCCTATATATATATATATATATATATATTTTTTAGTCGGCCTATATATATATATATATATATATATATATATATATATATATATATATATATATATATTGGGATGAAACCTGTTAGATTAGCTTGAGGCCTTTGATATGGATTTGTTTAATCACAATATGATTGTGGCGAAATCGAATTTAAAACCATGTTCAAGTACCCGGAGGAGTGATTGTGTGGGCAGAATTTAAATACTAACCGATTTTCTTTTAAAACACCAACGAGATAAATTATATAGATTCTAATCCCCCAGTCCTATCATAATTTAATTCCTAAATAAATACATAAGCTTTAATTTAATCAAATCTAAATACGTTATTTGATAACCATAGTAGTTTAACTTATTTTATTTAGTATTATCAAAACAAAAAGTAATTCTAAATAAACCTAGATAAATCAAACGTCAATCACAATAATAGTTTGAGATATATTCAATATTATCAAATACTATTTAAAACTGATTTTGTAAATTCAAATTTTAAACATAATTGAAAGTAATAAATAAAGTATGTCTTCATAAATCAAAAATCTATTTTAAATAATTGGACATATCCTTTAAAATTAAACCAAATAAATATTGGGTCAACTAAATTCTAAATTTAATCTAAAGTGATTTAAAAGTAATACTAATTATTTTTAATAATATTTAAAATTCTTTGAAATAATCTTCTAAATAATACTTAAAACACATTTTCAATCTTAAACAATTAATAAATCTAAATATCGTTTATAAAATCATATAAAAATAGTTTCCCAATTCTTTCATTAATCAAAATATAACAACATCTTTTCTAACTAAGAAAATAAAATTAAAAAAATTCGGGAAGAGGGGTTACACTGTTGTCCAGGCAAAGGTCAGGAATATTGAGAATTTCTAGAAGTTGGACCCACGCCCTTTTAAAGGAACAGAGGGCATCATCTACGCGGACGAATGGTTAGATGATATAGAGCGACTTCTCAAGGTCGCTCGACTCCCTGCCGACCTCATGGTCGAGGCCGCTACTCTTCAACTTAGGGATTTGGCTAGTATCTGGTACAAAAATGAGCAAAGATTCCAGACTAGAGGAACCTCCTAGCGTTCCTTCAAGAAGCATTTTTAGTGGAAGTTCTTTCCGAAAGCCACCCTAGAAGCTGTGAGGAGACAATTTCATGATCTGAAGCAGGGAGATCGCACTATCGAGGAGTATGTAGCGAGTTCAACCGACTCAGCAGGTTTGCCACCCGCCTGGTGGATGACCCAGTGGAGCGTGCCAAAAAGTTTCGGCACGGTTTGAGAGAGCAGATCCGCACCTTGGTAGTCGCAAATGGTGCGAAGACTTATGATAAGATACTGAAGGTGACCCAAGATGTTGAGGCCAGCTCGCCTGCCTGACCTAAGAGGGAGCATCCAGGATCCAACAGCAACTACCAGGGCAACAACAAAAGGCACAACAACAACAACAACAACAACAACAATAGGCCCTCTTACCCCCAGCAATCCCAACGGCAATAGCAGTCAGCAGCACCCAACAAAGTGCTCCAGTACCATCAACAGAAGACGACCAACTGTGCCTATTACAAAAGGCTCGGTTACACTGCGAACATCTGCAGGAAGAAGTTGGGACATTGCCTTGCTTGTGGATCTGCCACCCACCAAGTAAAGGACTGTCCAACAACATTCAACAAGACTGGAGCAGGACAATAGAGAGGTCCACTACCCACCCAGCAACAGCACTACAACCCTCATAGAGCCAGACAAGCTTTTGCCTTAGCCGTTAAGGAGCTAGAGACAGAGCCAGAGACTAAAGGAGATGTCATCGCAGGTGTTATTCTATTACATTCGCACCCAGTTTTAGCTTTATTTGATTCTGGGGCTTCACATAGCTTCATATTATCGAACTTCATTGCTGCATATCACTTAGATGTAGGATGTAGTAAGATGATTTGTAGAGTAATGACCGGAGGTGGACCTATCCCAATCACGGAGATTTGCTCCTGTCCTATCACTATATCAGGTCATACTTCCCTAGCACCCCTTCTGGTAATGCCTCTTCCTAACTACGATGTGGTCTTGGGGATGGACTGCTGTAGTGCCCCATCCTGCTCAGTTAATCGGAGGAATCGAAACGCCGAGGCGTTCGGACTTTGCCATACAACGACGACTGGAAGACATCGCTCGGTCAAGGCGACCGCTCGCTCAGATGGGGTAGTTTCGGTGAACTTGCCTCATCTTAGCCTTCACAATCGCATGTTTTCAACTTGCACAAAAGGTTTGATAATAAAAGAGACGAATCCATATAGCTAAGGGAATAATCTCGACGGGTCGAAATGTGTTAGAACATGGAAAAAGGTCCCACGGTCTGCTTAGAAGTCGGCTCAGCGTGCTGTTAAATGACACTCGATCCTTCATCCCGTGGCTTGGGAGAAGGAAGTTGGCCTAAGTTGCTAAGTTGCCACAAGGCTCGAATTAGCCTAAGTCATAGGCGTCGCTCGCGTGAATGTTTGATAAGTATGCACGGTCCCGTCGTCCAAGGCTTGGCATAGCCTTGATCGGTCCCACGGTTCTACGGCTGCATATAGCTATTTGTTCCCACGGTCTTAAGGCTCGTCACATAGAGTATGACTTGGACAATAGTGTCGCACGAAAATACAACGGGTTTAAGGCACGAAACACGGTTGTTTCGATGATAAAACTGCCACGGGCTATGGAAAGTAATTAGGCACGTTTGGTGCAAGTTAAGTTGGAAGGCTATGCAGTAGTCGTTCCCTCGATTTCAAAGAAGTAAGTTCATACGACCAATTATCGCTGAGGCAGTCCCTCGGTTGGGAGTCTCTCGGTTCTTATACACATTTTCAAAGTATGAGACAGTCCCTCGGTTGGGAGTCTCTCGGTTCCTATGTACGTTTTCAAAGTATGAGGCGGTCCCTCGGTTGGGAGTCTCTCGGTTCGGACACGTTATGCAAAGTGTGGTTTAGAGCACGAGATGCTAAGTATAGTCCCAGTTATACGACAAATTAGGCCATGCATTTACGCGAGTCTAGATGTCTCGTAGGTGCGTGGTCATTGGACAACTTGTCGACAAAGATTTTTTCCTCGACTGGTATTACGCCGGGGCACCGGGGCCAGTCGACCTAGGGTAAAGACGTTATAGCAGCGCTGAATTGTACTGCGTGGGTAGTAGGGGGCTTTCCATGGGGCTAGCTACCTTGCATGGAAGGACCCGCCGCCTACCCGAGCTATGTCCGTGATGGCTTGTCGTGCCAGTAGCCTTTTATATAGATAATTGGCGTGCTAAACGGCGAATCTGCATGCACGGTGTCGATCGTAACAAAGGAAGTGTAAGCACGGTGTGACTTGAGTTTTGAATTGTGTGCTCGGTTTGCACCCAAAGTATTATGAAGCCTAAGATTTGGCTATGCGTAAGACACATGCTTCGGCATACGATGTGGCATCATACTTGAGTTCTCAACACCGGTTCCACAAGTTAGGTTAGACATTGCGAGTTAAGTCGAGAAGGGCCGAAGGGCAAGTTTGGTTAAGTTATGTTGAGTTGCGGGGCACGACCTCAAATATGAGGCACGGCCACGCTATCCTAACACAAGTATGGGTAAGTCAGTAAGAGGCGAGGCACTGCCTCAAGGAGGTAGCACGGTCGTACGAAAATGGAGTCTTACCGAGTAGTTGCGTCTCTGATTATAGGCCGTAAGGCAAGCACGACTTGATAGGTTAACGTTGTTGGCACGAGAAGGTCTAGCAGCAAAGTACGAGTACATTGTTAGTACAAGGCACGATGATGGTCTAGAGACACAAAATAGGCCAAGGCGTCGGTCCTAAAACTGATCCTAAGGCAAGAATAGAAAGACAATCGTAAAAAGGATATGTTGCATATAGTAAATCAAACGTGTCAGTTTTGTATGGGTGGGCGAGGAGCTCACTCCACTAGTACAGTTGAGTACTGACACCCACATAGTTTTCATGTGCAGGCACAGGTAGAAGCCCGTGGCGCGGAGCTCGCTTGGATGCGTCGAGGCACGGAGTTGCTTGGCAATTCGAGGCGTGCGATCCACGTAGAGACTGGACTTATACAGGACATAATGTATGGACATCGCCTCTCCGAAGCATTCGCTGGCTCGAGATATGTATTGAGAGATGAGAGAGAGAGTTGAGTGACTTATAATGTGAGAAGAGTGAGCTTGAGTGATTGTAATCTTGGCCTTGCGTCCCATTGTAACCTTTGTTTCAATATCAATAAAATTGCATCTTTTGAATGACTTGTGTTTTGTTCTAACCTTCCGCTGCTATGATTTAATGTCTTTTATGGTGGCCCATGCAGGTCCTTAGGAACTCATCACAGCATAGGACCATTATAATAGTTGCATTTTATCTCTGTCTTTATATTGCTAACACACTATACACCTACGAGTCACTGATGTTTTTTCTCCTTCTATTTCAGAAAATGGCTAATGGGAGAAAGGAGCGTCAACAGCGGGCCCGCACTCCGAGTATAGCCCCTTCCGGGAGAGGATCATCTACCCCACCTATGGTAGACCTCGAGCACACCGATACCCATGTACCACCTGTCACTAGGGCTTCTTCATGACACTCTATTAGTTCTATGGAGGGCACCCAGATGCATGAGCTAGTCCATGGGCTATTGGAGGCCCAGAGAGCCCAGACCCAGAGTTTGTTGGACGTTCAAAGGGAGCAGACCACTATATTGCGGGAGGGTATTGAGAGACTAGTTAGCCCATTCCTACCACCACCATCTCCACTTCCCCAGACTACTACTGCCGCTCCACATCTATCACATGTTCCACCACCACCCACCCAGGCTCCTGTACAGCCTACTACCACCACTTTTGTTCAGCCTGAGCCTATTTCTTTCATTTTGCCTCCCATCCATACTCATGCTTCCTCCACTTATAACCCTACTACCTGCACTCCCCACTAGAGAGAGGGTTCTATCCTAGACTTTAAAAGGATGGCACCTAGAGTGTTCCTTGGGATCGAGGGTATACTCTACGCCGATGAGTGGCTAGAGGACATGGAGAGGGTGATGCGACTATCTAGGCTCCCGGAGGACCTCAAGGTGGAGGCAGCCGGCGTGCAGATGCATGATCTAGCACGTACCTGGTTTAGGAGTGAGCCTCAGCTCGCGGCACCTGGATTGACTTAGGAGCAGTTTGTAGAAATCTTTAAGGAGAAGTTTTTCCCGGCTGTAGCGAGAGAGGCTTTGGAGCGCCAGTTTCAAACTCTTGAGCAGGGGACTCACTCGGTTGATGAGTACGCAGCAGAGTTCGGACGACTGAGTCGGTTTGCAGAGGGTAGAGCCCGAGACCCAGTTGTGAGAGCCACGCGATTTAGGCAGGGTCTGAGCCACGATCTTCGTTACTTAATCACGGCTAACGGAGTGACTACTTATGCTGGGATGGTCGCTGTTGCCCAGAGGTTGGAGATTGATCTGAGTCTTCAACCCAAGAGAGACCGTGACATCAGTGGAGGTAGTAGCCATTCGGGACCACCCAAGCGTCCCAATACCCAGCAGACGAAGACCTTCACATCCCAGCCTCCTCAGAGGGCCCCGCAGCAGCAGTGACCAGTTCAGCAGCCTTGTGAATTTTGTCAGAAAGTGGACCATACCTGGCAGGTGTGTAGGAAGAGACTTGGACAGTGCCTTATATGTGGAGCAGCCGATCACCAGGCTAGGGAGTGCGCTTTCACCCGTGCACCGGCAGGACCACCCCAGAAGGGTACTGCAGCTGGACCCTTTGGACTTCCACCTAGAGGACCACCCTTGCCTACTCAGCAGCAGAGGTTCTCCCAACATCAGCATGGAGGAGGACAGCAGACTCAGGGGAGGGCTTTTGCTATGACCACGGAGGAGGCAGAGCCAGTGGCAGATATTATCACAGGTAGTATATTCTTGTATTCTTTCTCCGCCACTACATTATTTGACTCAGGAGCATCCCACAGTTTCATTTCCCTAGAATTCATGCATCGACACCATATCATACCCATATATTCTAGGAGGAGTTGTAGGATACTTACCGGTGGGGGTACAGTACCAGTCCGAGATGGTTGTGATTGCCCTATTAGTATAGCAGGGAGAGAATTCAAGACCCAGCTCCTCGTAATGCTACTCCCAGGATTTGATGTAATCCTTGGGATGGACTGGTTGAGTAAGCACCATGCAGTTATAGACTGCCATCAGGGGAGAGTCCTATTCAGACCACCAGGAGAGGCACCGTTTGAGATAGCCAGGGGTATTATAGATAGGCCAGATGGAGTCAACTTTGGGACAATTATGGAAGAGAAGTCACTACCACATCCACTCATAGCAGAATTTCTAGATGTATTTCCCGAGGATCTACCAGGACTGCCACCAGACAGAGATATTGAGTTCGGGATTGACTTGATTCCAGGATCAGAGCCACGCTCTCAGCATTGTTACAAGGTCAATCCCAAGGAAGCAAAGGAAATGAAGGCACAGATTGATGAGTTGGAAGGGAAGGGCTTCATTCGATCGAGTGCTTCACCTTGGGGAGCACCAGTCCTGTTTGTGCCCAAGAAGGATGGGACAGTCAGGATGTGTATCGATTATAGAGCCCTCAACAACATTACCATCAAGAACAGATATCCTTTACCCCGGATCGACAAATTGTTTGACCAACTGAGTGGAGCTAAGGTCTTCTCTAAGATAGATCTCTGGTCCGGATATCACCAGGTGAAAGTTCGTAAGCAAGATATTCCTAAAACAGCATTCAACACTCGGTACGGACAGTATGAGTTCCTAGTCATGCCATTTGGTCTCATAAATGCCCCGACAGTATTTATGAATTTGATGAATAAAGTCTTCCACCAGTATTTGGACAAATTCGTGGTAGTGTTCATTGATGATATACTGATCTATTCAAAGACTCCGGAAGAGCACGAGGAACATTTGAGGATAGTGCTGGAGACTTTGAGGAAGAAGAAATTGTATGGAAAACTTTCAAAATGTGAGTTTTTCTTGGACAAGGTTGAGTTCCTGGGACATGTAGTGACAGGAGAGGGCATCGCAGTGGACCCCAAGAAGGTAGAAGCAGTGAAGGCATGGACTACGCCCAGCACAGTTGCAGAGATCAGGAGTTTTCTAGGTCTAGCAGGGTACTACAGGAAGTTCGTACAGGACTTTGCCAAGATAGCAGAACCCATGACTAGGCTTACCAGGAAAGATGAGGAGTTCGTCTGGACAGATGCATGTCAGGCAATATTCGAAAAACTGAAGAACAGATTGACTTCAGCTCCAATTTTAGCACTACCATCAGGATCAGGAGGGTTTACCATATACAGTGATGCTTCAGGGAAAGGCTTGGGCTGTGTCTTGGAACAGAACAAGCGGGTAATAGCTTATGCATCAAGACAGCTGAGACCCCATGAGAAAAACTATCCTACCCATGACTTGGAACTTGCAGCGGTCATCTTTGCTCTAAAATTGTGGAAGCATTATCTTTATGGAGAGAGAGTGGAGATATTCACATATCACAAAAGTCTGAAGTACGTCTTCACTCAGAAAGAGTTGAACATGAGACAGAGGAGGTGGCTTGAACTGATGAAGGACTTCGACATTGACCTTCAGTATCACCCAGGAAAGGCCAATGTCGTAGCAGATGCACTTAGCAGATATCCGGTGGCTTTGATGCTGACTATGGACAGACATCTTCTTGAGGACTTGGAGAGCTTGGGGATAGAAATTGTTATACCAGGGATTGAGGGACAGCTCATGAGCATGCAGGTACAGTCTGGATTGATAGAGACAATTAAGGCGACCCAGTTTCATGATGAGGGACTTCGATGTATTCGGGAGCAGGTTCGAGCAGGACTACTAGATGATTTTACCATTGTAGAAGATGGTACTTTGAGGCACGGTACTCAGTTGTGTGTGCCCAAAGGAAGCTTGAGAGAGAAAATCATGCAGGAGGCTCATCAGTCACAGTACTCTATGTATCCAGGATCCACTAAGATGTACAAAGACCTTCGAAAGATCGTCTGGTGGTATGGAATGAAACGAGAAGTGGCCAGATTCGTTTCCAGATGCCTAGTCTGTCAGCAAGTCAAGGCAGAACGACAGAGACCGGGATGATTATTGCAGCCTTTGCCCATTCCTGAGTGGAAATGGGAATATATCACCATGGACTTTGTCTCGGGATTACCCCGCTCTCCGAGTGGAAAGGATGCCATTTGGGTTATAGTGGACAGATTGACCAAGTCAGCACACTTTATCCCTTTCAGAGTGGGGTTGACTACAGAGAAGCTGGCAGATCTATATATGAGACAGATAGTGAGGATCCATGGAGTTCTAGTTAGTATTGTTTCAGATACAGATAGCAGATTCACTTCTTATTTCTGGATGAGTCTATAAAAGAGTCTTGGTACACACCTCAAGTTCAGCACTGCATACCACCCTCAGACGGACGGGCAGTCAGAGAGGACCATATAAACACTGGAGGATATGTTGAGGACTTGTGCGCTGGACTTTGGAGGATCTTGGGAGGACCATCTACATCTAGTAGAGTTTACCTACAACAATAGTCATCATGCCAGCATTGGAATGACCCCATTTGAGGCATTGTATGGTCGCAGATGTCGCACACCACTATCATGGGATGATGTTGGAGAGAGACCATTATTGGGACCAGAGATGATTATGGAGGCTGCAGACAAAGCCAGACAGATTCAGGATCATCTGAGGGTTGCACAGGATAGACAAAAGCACTGGGCAGACAGCAGTCGAAGACCCCTGGAGTTCGCTGCAGGAGATCTTGTGTTCCTATGGATCTCACCGACTCGAGGAGTTAACAGGTTTGGTAGAGGCAGAAAGCTGAGTCCGAGATTCATTGGACCGTTTGAGATTCTGAGCAGAGTAGGAGCAGTTGCTTACAGATTGGCCTTACCATCCAACTTGGAGGGAATACACAATGTATTCCATGTTTCACAGCTTCAGAGGTATGTAGTGGATCCCAGTCATGTGGTTGACCACTCAGAGCTAGAAGTGGGGCCTACTCTCACTTATTCAGAGCAGCCGGTCGAGATACTGGACCGCAGGGAGAAGAGGCTACGACATCAGACTATTCAGCTAGTCAGAGTTGCTTGGAGGCATCACTCTCCTGAGGAGTCCACCTGGGAGAGAGAGGATGAGATGAGGGAGAAATACCCCTATCTCTTTGAGGCTTGATAGATCACTCTACCCTGGAAATTTCGAGGACAAAATTTTTCAAGGGGGAGAGATTTGTAACTCCACTGTTCATAAATAAATGAATATTTTCCATATTTCTTTCTCTCGATTAATTCCTAGATTATGATTTGGATATTCTAAATTTTTAAACCCTTTAACTATTTTAGTTACACTATTTCTAAACTATTCTATTATTCCTAATTTTAGTTTTATTTTCTAAAAGGTTATTTCCTTTAAACCCTATTCTAATCCCATTTTCAATTTTCTATTGAATCCTAATGGGCCAGCAACCCATTGAGCCCAGCCTTTAGGAACAGCCCGGCCCAGCCTAGTGGCCAAATGGGGCGCGGGTGCACGGGTCCACAATGGACCCGATAGATAACCGTAACCCGATAACCCAACGGCTGTATAAATTCAAATTCCTTTGACTCTTTCACCATTTCCTTCCATTCCCATTTCTCTGCGGAACGACGACGGCGACGACGACGGAACGGCGACGACGGCGACGCCGGCGACACCAAGAATTCTAGTTTTCTCTAGAAGGTTCTTCCTAACTGCCTAACTAACACTCTCATCTCCACCGTCGATTCCTAACTAACCCAACTCTTCTCCACCATTGGATTGTAACCGCCACTGCCCGCCCAACGGCCGGTCAGGTGCCCGGCCAACCGCCTGACCGACGGCCGCCTATAAATAGGACCGATCCTTCCTCTTTCTTCTTCTTCTTCTTCCTCAGAGCTCCGCAGCTCGTAGCCATGGCGACACAGCGGTGCTGATAGCGGTACAGTAACGAGCAAGCGCAGAGAGAACCATTGTCGAAGTGGGACCAGCAGTACAGCAACGACATCCATTCTCCATCGTCGTCTTCATCGATCAGCTCGTGCGCAGCTTCGATGACGATGGTCGGCTCCAGTTGAGGATCGTGACTTCCTTGGAATCTCGGGTGAGTCTTCTTACTCTCCTGAGCAATGAATTGGCAGAGTTTTGATCCAAATTTCTGAATGAATTCTTGATTCCCTGATTTTAGTTCGGTTGGACTGTGGTGATCGATCGACCGATCTAATCTGTTTTTGGTTGATTCGAGATTTGTTTTGGTAAGACCAAATCGATTCTATGTATTTCTCCAAATTTGGAGTTGAATCAATTCAAATCGAGCTCACAATTGTTTTCTCTGTTCTCGCACGTAACCTGTTCGACGAAATGCCCAGAAGGACGTATTGATGAATTGCGGACTCGGGAACACCGTCATTGGACACTGCATTCTTGTGTCGAACCATCGCAGAGACTCAGGTAACAGTTCTTGACTGTTCTACTAATTTTTAGGAGGATGCTCTGTTCGGATCAGTCGAGCATGCTGAACTTGTGTTGAGACTTTGCTATCACGTGTCGGATCAATTCGTGTGAGTGCTGTGGACACGAGTTAGATACCAGCGGACACCACTGGAGGTCAGACAGGGATCGGTTGACACTAGTATGGCTGCTAGGATTCGTGTTTTGGATCTTAGTATTAGCTACTCTGTTTGAACATAGTAGCCGTTAGCATCTTGAACTATTCCAAATGATTTGAATTAGGAACAGTAGAGCTGGGCTTAAGTTGGTGTTGTGATCCAGTAGTGTTGTCGAATATGGGCCAAGTCTATGGACAGTATAAGCTAGGCTGAGAATTAAATTACTAGTTAAGGTATTAGCAATAGGCTTGGTTTAGTTTTGGGTTTCACCTTCTTGAAAAGTCCATGTTGTTGGGCTAGTCCTATTGGACTGAAAAGTTATTGGAATATGAGGTCAAATCCAGGTTAATCATTTGGATAAGGCTAATTATTTTAGATTAAGGATAGAGACACTACTTAAATTAGTTAGCTGTTTACGTGGACACTTAGAATTATCTAAACTTTATTTTTTCTATATAGGTGATTTAGAAGACTTGGACAAACCCCGGGAAAGAGGCAAGTACATGTACTCAGTATTACCATCATTGCATGCATTGCACTTACACTTGTTATCGTGTCATTATTTTACTTGTTCTCGATCGATTGATTGCTTGCATTGTTTCTCGTGTCGGGTGGAGGACGTTCTAGAGACATGTGATGGACTAATATTGGACAAATCTTGCCTGATAGCATACTCTATATGCCTGAGTCCATTTTGTGCGTGACTGATAGCATTGTCGTCAGACATGCCTGATTATTGCGTGACTGATAGCATTGTCATTAGACATGCCTGATTATTGCGTGACTGATAGCATATTTTTATATGCCTGATTATATATTAGTCCCCACATGTTGATAACGTCCAATTGCCAATGTACACATAGTTAGTGCATATTTATATTATATTCAATTGTTTCTCTGTTCAGTTCTATTTGTTACATTGCATGATTCTACTGATCTTCCATGGTGAGTTGTATTGAGTATATTGTGCTTTGCTCCGTCCTGACTGGACTGTTGATTACAGGTGATCCTCTAGATGACTATGCATTACAGATGGATGGCCCAGCAGTGGAGCACACTCCTGGTGCTACAGAGGGACGGGACTATATTCCCGGGATGTAGATAGATTGATGTATAGGATGTTCTTACTTTGTATGGATATAGCAGGCCTAGTGTTAGCCTTACTTTTACATTACCGGCTTTGTACCCGGTCATTCATGTAAAGGCTGTAATAACTGCTGGATAGTGGATTGCTGTGATAGTTGGTATAGATTCCGAGATTAGATGTTGTGATGAGATTATTCTTGCTAATTGACGATTAGACGGCTCACTACCGCTGTCAACGACAGTGTAGGCCAGGCATGTATCGACCCGTACCCGATTATTCGGGAGCGGGGCGTGACAATGTCTCTGCTTGGGACTTCTGTGCGATGACCCCGTCGCAGCCGCTGTACTTGGCCGTTATGGAATCCGCCTTGCACGAGTGCAATCTAGGCTCGTGCGGCATCACACCTTAGCGAGGACGATCGCTCCTACGGGAGCAGGGCGTGACAACTGCTGAGTAAGCAGCATGTCCTGATAGACTGTTACTGGGGTTGTGTCATCTTTAGTCCACCTGGAGGACCCAAGTTCGAGGTGGTTCGAGCACCGGAAAGCATGGGATGTGTCTCATATACCTCCATCATAGAAGAAACTGGACCCTCTCATCCCCTTATAGCATAATTTCTAGACGTCTTCTCCGACAATCTTCCAGGATTATCCCCTGATCAAGATGTGGAGTTCACTATCGATCTAGTACCTGTCTCTTCACCTATCTCACAACGATGCTATAAAGTCAACCCCAAGGATGCCAAGGAGATGAAGGACCAGATCGACGAGCTCAAGGCCCTGGGATTTATCAGGAGTGGAGCTTCACCCTGGAGGGCACCAGTCTTATTTGTGCCCAAGAAGGACGAAACCGTACGGTTGTGAATAGACTACCGGGCACTGAACAACATCACCATCAAGAATAAGTATCCTCTGCCTAGGATTGACGATCTTTTCGACCAGTTGAGCGGAGCAAAAGTTTTCTCGAAGATTGATCTCAGGTCCGGATATCACCAAGTCAAAGTACGAAAAGAAGACATTCCAAAGACGACATTCAACACAAATATGGACAATATGAGTTCTTGGTCATGCCCTTTGGTCTTACAAATGCCCCAACAGTGTTCATGAACCTCGTGAACAAGGTCTTCCATGAGTACCTGAACCAATTTGTCATTGTCTTTATCGACGGCATTCTGATCTACTCGGAGACCAAAGAAGAACATGAGCAACACTTGCGGATAAGTCTTGGAGACATTAAGAAAGGAGAAGCTATATGGTAAGCTGTCCAAGTGTGAGTTCTTCTTAGACAAGGTGGGCTTTTCCGGCCACGTTGTCACAGGAGAAGGCATATCAGTGGATTCCAAGAAGATAGCTGCCGTAGAGACATGGACGACGTCCAGTTCAGTTGCAGAGATCAGAAGCCTCTTGGGCTTAGCTGGCTATTACAGGAAGTTCGTGAAGGACTTCGCAAGGATTCTTAAGCCCATGACCAAGCTAACCACGAAGAATAAAGAATTTTTCTGGACCGAGGCGTGCGAGGCATCATTTGAAGAGTTGAAGAAAAGGTTGACATCAACACCAATATTGTCGCTACCCTCTGGATCAGGTGGATTCTCCATCTATAGCGACGCTTTCGGCAAGGGCTTGGGATGTGTACTACAGTAGCATGGAAAGGTAATTGCTTATGCTTCTCGGCAGTTATGAAACCCGACGCATGACCTAGAGCTAGCAGCGGTCATCTTTGCCTTGAAGCTCTGGAAGCACTACCTATACGACGAAAGGGTAAAGATATACACAGACCACACAAGTCTCAAGTATGTCTTTACACAGAAGGAGCTCAACATGTGCCAAAGGCGATAGCTGGGGCTCGTGAAGGATTTTGATGTCAATTTGCAGTACCATCCGGGTAAGGCTAAGCTAGTTGCTGATGCACTTAGCCAGTACCCGATGACTATGTTTCTAACAATGGACTGGTATCTGCTAGAAGACGTGGAGAAACTTGGGCTAGAGATTGTGTTACCAGAAGCAGTGATGTTGAATCTTGAAAGAGAAGCTACAATACCAGGAGTTGACTCGCCCATGATGCAATTACAAGTGCAGTCCAGCCTAATCAACAAAGTCAAAAAGACTCAATTCCAAGATGAGACACTGTGCAAGCTGAGAGACTGAGTGTTAGCCGAAACACTTGACGGTTTCTCAATAGTTGGAGATGGAGCATTAAGACATGGCACGAGGCTTTGCGTGCCGACCGGTGAATTGAAGAACGAACTAATGCAAGAGGCACATCAGTCGCAACATTCCATTCATCCAGGAGCAAACAAAATGTACAAAGATATGAGAGTACATGTATGGTGGCTTGGAATAAAAAGAGACGTGACCAAATTCGTCTCTAAGTGCTTGATCTGCCAGCAGGTGAAGGCAGACCATCAGAGGCCAACAGGATTGCTACAGCCACTTCCCATTCCATAGTGGAAATGGGAGCATATTACCATGGACTTCGTAATCGGATTGCCTAGATCCCAAGGAGGGAAGGATGCAATCTAGGTAATTGTAGACAGACTGACCAAGTCTGCCCACTTTATCCCCTTCAAGCTTGGTTTATCCACCTAAAGGTTAGCAACTCTTTACATGCGAAATATCTACAGGCTTCACGGAGTTCCAATCAGCATCGTATCAGACAGAGATAGTCGGTTCATCTCACACTACTGGAAGAGTTTACAGGAAAGCTTAGGTACTCAGCTAAAGTTCAGCATCGCATACCATCCACAGATCGACGGGCAGTCAGAAAGGACTATTCAGACGCTCGAGGA
This sequence comes from Iris pallida, assembly GCA_029216955.1. Lineage (NCBI taxonomy): Eukaryota > Viridiplantae > Streptophyta > Magnoliopsida > Asparagales > Iridaceae > Iris > Iris pallida. The sequence continues at coordinate 10,905,399 of JANAVB010034420.1, forward strand.
CATGCTGAGAAAATGTATTTTGTAGTTTGGATGATCTTGGGAAGATCATTTACACCTGATCGAGTTCTTTTATAACAATAGCTACCAGGCTAGCATCCGCATGATACCATTTGAGGCATTGTATGGACGTCGTTGCAGTACTCCACTAGCATGGGATAATGTAGGAGATCGAGTTATGCTGGGACCAGAGATGGTTACGGATGCTGCGGAGAAAATGAAGATGATCAAAGAGACGTTGAGTATTGCACAAGATTGCCAAAATCATTGGGCAGATAGTAAACACATAACACTGGATTTTGAGGCAGAAGACAAAGTCTTTGTCAGGATTTTCCCTACCAGAGGCACTATCAGATTCAGCAGATCTTGAAGCTTAGTCACAGGTATATTGATCCATTTGAAGTGCTAAGCAGAGTTGGATAGATAGCATACAGAGTGGCTCTTCCACCTAATCTCGAGGGTGTGCATAACATCTTCCATGTATCGCAACTGAGGTGCTACGTGTCGGACCCGAGTCATATTTTGGATCACTCAGAGATATAAATTGGACCAAGTCTCACAGTACCTAGAGCAACCGATAAGGATCTTGGATCGCAGAGAGAAGAAGTTGCATAACACAGTAATTCCACTATTCAGAGTGGAGTAGCGTCACAACTCCCCAGGCGAGTCAACCTGGGAGCGAGAGGCTGAGCTGGGGGAGAAGTATCCACATCTGTTCTAGGAATGTTCTGAAACTCTTTTCATTACCTGTAGAAATTTCGAGGGCGAGATTTTCTAAGGAGGAAATATTGTAAAATCCACAAATTTGGAGTCTAATAAGTAAATGGATTTTACAATATTAATGGTTTGCTTGTAGTTATAGATTAGTTATTATTATTATTATTATTTTTTAATATAATTAGTCATTTAAATAGGGAAATTTTTTTATTTATAAAGGATTTATTAAATATAAATGATTGTAATTATTATTTTTAAATGAATGATTTTTAGCTAGTTTTATTTAGGCCTCTTTAGCTAAGCCCATAGCTTCTAGCCCCTTAACCCTTTAACCTGAAACCCAATAAACTAAACCCCTACCCGTTCAAACCCACTCCCCAGTCACTCATCATATCTGCTCCCTTTGCCAAAACCCCCCACGTAGCCAACGTCTCTTCTCCCTCACATAGATATTCTCTCAGAAACCGAAACTCTCCCTTCCCCTACCTTCACAAACTCCACTACAACTCCTCCACGCTCCATCTCTCCTAAATTCGATCGTACCTCGACGCTCCCCATCTCTTCCCACCCGATTCAACACCCCTCTCGAGACATTTCCGATATGTTCCTGTGAGACCCCCAACCGACCGACCGCCGCCCGACCGCTGCCCGACCGCCTGCTCCAGCCCCCACGCGTCCAGCGCGGCCTCCTTCGGCCGCCAGCACCTCCTGTGCAGCCCCTCCGTGCGTCCAACGCTCTCGTGCGGCCTCTCTCGCGTGTCCACCACGTCCCGCATGCCCTGCACGTCCAGAGCAGCCCCCTACGCGCCTTCCGTACATCCCCCGCGTGTGCCCGTGTGCCACACTGATCCCACTTGCGTGCCCTACGTGCGTGCTCTTGTCGGTCCCATCGCCTTGCGTGATCCCGAGGCCGAAGCAACCCTTCGGTTCTCCTGCATCAGATTTCCGTTAGGTCTTCTGGTTTTTCTGTGTTATTTTTCAGTAGAGAAACCTCATTCCTGTCCGACCAGAATTGACAAAATAAACCTCTGCCAATTCTGGGATACTTAGTTTCCATTATTTAAGTTAATAATTATGTTAGTATAATTAGTTAATTAAATGGTCATTAATGGTTAGTCAATTATTAGAATTATAAGCGATTATTCGGACCGTCGTAGAAATTGTCGGATTAAACATATAGTTTATTAGAATAAAATGTTCTACGTATAATAATTATTTAGTAATTAATATTGCTGCTAGCTTATTAGGATACAATTTTAAAATAATATTTAGTAAATAAAATAATTCCTAAATAAAGGAATATCGTAGTAATCATGGCATTAGGTTTTTACTAAATATGTTACATTTATTTTACATAAATTAAACGATAACTAGCTTCAAATTTATTTCCATTACAAAAAGGAGTATTTTGAATATAAGAAAATATAAATAAAATATTAGTTCTAATTATTAAAGTAAAAACGCATTTATTTTCTATTTTAAATAAATATAGTAAGTTTCACGTTAATATAATAAGTGGTTTTATTTAAAAGATCGTTTATTCACTAGTTGATAATTACGAGTATTTTCGTTAAACGAGCGTTTTGGATAAATGATTTTAATAAGTCATAAATAAATATTAATTTGTCACTATCTCATTATTAATTGAATTAATGCTAACTCCATTAAAGAAATAATAAGTTTTATTATTTTATTACTAAAAATGTATTTTTTTTCCTTACATTTCTCACTTAGAGTTTCTCTAAAATATTTTATAATTAAATAATTGCTTTGTGATAATTATTAGTGAATTTAGAGTCTAGATTATTATCGTATTATTAATTAGAATTATAGGAAACCTTAAACTGGCAACTAAGTCATGTTTCACTAATGTAGGGTTCAGTTCCGGGCTTTAGCTTGAGTATTTTTCTATCGTCACCTACAGCACCAGGAAACCAAGGCAAATTTTATATTATTCAAACTCGTATTTTAGTTGATAATTAAATATATTGCATCATTAGGAACATTCTATCGACATTCGACTCACAGGATTTCTCTCGGATCCAATTGAATGCTTGATTGACTTATTGACTCTTTGACTTGGGATTGGGGTGTAGTGTTAGCACCAGTGGTCAAAGCCCCTTATTGCCTTATTGTGGATAGCTGAAGTCCTACCTCACTCGGGCTGAAGCCGTACCGTGTTCATTGGAACACATATTGTCTCCAATACCAGTCGGCCACGGGATGCTACACACTCAAAATACTATTGCTGATTGTAGATTGCATCATTATTGCTTTCTTGAGATTCTACTGCTTCACTGATTCTTTATTATCATTTAGAAAGATAAATTATGTTCTAAAAACTGTTTCTTGCATCTTTAGTTGTTTATCAAAATGCTGGAATGGATATATATGTTATTGCTCCCCTCATGACTGGAGACCAACTTTTTTAGGTGACTGCAAGGACGAGGAGCTTACTTTTAGTTCCTATTATGGACCTAATCTGAGTTCTAAGGAGGTAATCAAACCCGATCAAGGAGCCCAGGAGTTCTAGTCGTACCTGTTATTTTTTTTTTCTTTGTTTAAGTTGTAATAACTTAATACTTTTCTGCTTGTGTGTTTGTTTCCAGTAGACACTTGGTTCTAATTTCAAATGTTTTAAATAAAAGTTTTTATTTCTGCAGTTTAGAATGTTGTGCTTGAATTACTACTGATTGACACAACTTACTGCCGCCGTCTCACAACGGTGCAGGCTGGGCATGATCCGACTGGACCCAGTATCTTAGGATCGGGTCATGACAAGATGTTAGTGACGTCGTCGATACAATATAGCGACGTTTCAATACACGTTTAGCAACATCATGATATGTCATGACACGCACTCGGTATAGGGGCACGAGTACGTGGGTACGCCTAGCCTACGTCGCAGCATCGGCGGTAGAACGCTATTTAACTCAATTGTGTTATCTAAACAGTCTATGAATATAAGATTTATAACCTGTCAATAATATTTACATCTCCGAACAAAGGACAATATAATATCTAAAATGTCATACTCAGTCACAGACACTAAAGGAAGATAAAGGTACGAGATGATATAAAGGTATGAAATGATGAAATAGAGAAGTCTACTAACATAAGTCAAGTACACAATAGTATCTAAAAGTTTAAAGTCTCAATTAGTACATGTCCCAAATAATATAACAATCCAAATCTCCTAAAACTGGAGACACGTCTAGTAATAACGATGCTATCTAACAAGCACCCATCTAGGAAAAAGCTAAGCTACTCTGCCGGGGATCCACTCCTTGTGTTTCCTGAGAACTGTAATAAGTAGGACATGTATCCTCGAGCTCGTCAACTGAAAATATATCCAATCAAGATTGGAGCAAGTACAAACATGATAACTATTCATAACATGATAGAAACTATATGACAATGAAAAGAATATGGAGATACAACTGGGTAATCATGAAGTACGAAGCAGTAAATAAAAAGTAGGCAGTAAACGAGGTAAACATCATATGAGTAAAAAGGAACATGCGAAGGAGTAAACCAACTACTACTAAGTGTTTTGAAAATTCCACGTTCCATATGTGATCGAATATACATAATCCAACTATTAGCATCTGCCTATATTATCCACTGTCTACCATGAAATACAATAATCACAGACTATTAGGTTTGATCACATATATACTAAGGCATTTCCTTTCCTCCCGACTAGTAATCGCATACTCAAGTCATAACACGACATATGTAACTGGAGCAGTGAGATAAACACAATAATCATGATAGTCATGGAAATCATTATGAATATATATAAAATCCGCAAGTACTAATATCGTGTATCCAGCGTGTCAATAAGCAAGGAACACATATCTAAATCAATAAAATAGAGAAACTATCAGGAAATGAAAGAGATCATGGAATGCACTTACCTGTGGTCCCGAGATGTAAACACAAATCAGTGTACGAACTGGAGTCCAAGTGACCTATATATGAAATATTAATGTCAATTGGTGTTTCGGTGTGCTAAACGTTGATATCTAAAGTGAAATATGATTTCTAGGTCAATCCTAGGTCATGGGTGGTCAAACTAGGTCAAATTATCATAAATGTTGACTTTTAGGGTCAAACTAGTCAATCCTAGTCAAAACTAGGTCATACCTAGGTTTCTAGTCCATACCTTGCCATACCAAGGTATTTTAACCTATACTAGGCAATACTAGTCCTTACCCTATGTAATTCCTATATTGTGTACACATAGGCTCTATTGCAATACCTTACCCTTTATTCCCATACCCTAACATATGTTACATAGGCATATATGCATTACCTTTGGTATTTATCCCATTACATGTTCTCTACCTTATTACCTATATACCTATTACACATTACCTATCTATTAGCACATAGGTAAAATCCAATATCTTGTCATATCTACCATCTATCATTTGATACCCAAATACCCTTGCCTATGCGTCTCCCCTAGGTAACACTTGTAGGAACGAATTGTAAAGCACAATACTCTAGAGGGGAGGTAAATAGAATAATTAAGCAGCAAAAATTAGCTAATTAAAAATGTTAGCAGCAAGATCACAGATAATATATCACAAGTAAGTAAATAAAAAGCAGAGATCATAAAGCAAATGCAAACACGGCGATGTATACTGGTTTACCTTTTGTGAGGACTATTCCAGTCGGAAGAACTCTAACTTCTAGTTGAATCCACTAGGAAAAAAATATCGTAAGTTTTCATACGAAGTCCTTGCAACTTCTCTAACGTGAGCTTTGATCCAAACTACTCGACCAGCTTCAATTGTGAAGTGTCATCAATCCTCTGATTATAATCTCTCTGAAACTTCTAGACCCTACCGTACTGGCAAATCGACTAGAGGATTGTAACAGGCTTGGGATTTAAAAATGAAAGAGCTTAGAACACTTTGGAAGAACGTATTAAGCTTAGAGAGAAGATAAAAAAGAGGTGTGTTGAAATGAGGAGAGTTTTTCTCTATTTATAGTTTTTCCAAAGGGAAAATTCGGACATAACTCTTTGAGAGAATCTCGACAAATAGCCGTTGCATCCGTAAATACAAGATGACCAAATTCAAAAAATTGAACGACACCAAACGAATTCGGGCAGAATTCGGACCGAACTTGGGCCGAATTCCCCTGGGGTCCAATGAATGATTTTTGGGAATTTTTTTGTAAATCAGATTTTGGGTTTTAGCTTTTTGAAAAGTTTTAGCAGTTAGAAGCTTTTTGTAAATGGGCTATTTTCAAAATATAGAATATTTTGAAAACATTTTGGGATATCCTATTTGCCAGTACGACCCGGTGTACATCATATTCCTAGACTCAATAAATATGAAAATTATATTGAATATGAAATACAGACTCATGTGGCAAAACAGCTTTAGTCTTGAACAGAATGGTAGAAGTTCTCAGCGATCGTCTAAGTAGCCCTTATATCGAGACATGGTTAGATCAATTATTAAAATTTGGTTCGACAATGACCAATGGGCCAAAAATCTCCCCTATTTTGATAATTGACAAACCTTGACGGATATAACATCTCGATCTTTGATTTGAAAAAAATTAAAATTTTGTAATGTACTTGTTCAGCTTGGTATGGTACTATATCCGCAAAAAGATTATTCCGGTATCCTGCAAAAGATGTTAGATCTATTTTCTCCCCCATTGTCACTTAGCAAAATAATTGCAAAGAGAGAAGCTCCCCCACAATTCATGTATAAGAAACAAATGTTGAAGAAATACAAAAAAATACAAAAAGAAAAACATGTATTTCACAGGCGCGCAGTTTATATGTAGAAGCTTAAGCTAAAGGAGATAATACTACACATAAACAAAATGTGAAGGAAATAGAGAACAGTACAAACTGAAATGAAAAGCATGTTAATGAGAGCATAATAGATGTTCCAAAATACACCAATCTCAGCAATAGAAAGTCTCAGTGCTAAAAAAAGTACTATCTTGGAATGTCAGAGCATTTCCAAGCATACATAGACAATAAAAAGTCTAACTAGATAAAATCTGGACAAAATACATCAGGTCTAGATCAGAAATCCTCAGAATCATCATCATCATCAACGCCAGCAGCGCCACCATGTCTAGATGGACTAGCTCCAGAAGTGCCTATAATCCCCCTAAATTTTATATATGTATTTATTTAATTTATTATGGATTTATAGTATTTTTAGAAAATTTTATATAAAAAGTGATATATAGGAGCATATATACAATTATATATATATATATATATATATATATATATATATATATATATATATATATATATATTATATATATATATTATTTATATATATATATATATATATATATATATATATATATATATATATATATAAATATATATATATATATATATATATATATATATATTATATATAATTGTATAATATAATATATATATAATAATTGTATATAATTGTATAATATAATATATATATATATATAATTGTATAATATAATATAATATATATATATATATATATATATATATATATATATATATATATATATATAAAATATATATATATATATATATATAATTGTATAAAAAAAAAACAAACCCACGCGTGTGTGTGTGTGTAAAAAAAAAAATATATATATATGTTTGTGTGTGTGGGTGTGTGTGTGTGTGTGTGTGAAAACAAACCCACGCGTTACTGTTCACTTTGTGAACAGTAACAATGAATACCCGACCTTTACCCCTCCTTGGCCGCGAACAGAGACCCAGGAAATTGCTTTGATTTGAATCTCATAAATTTAAATCTGCCAGCAAGATTGTGAATCCAATCCCATCTCTAAATAAAGCCAAATCCTAAGCTACCTATCCATCCAATCCGAATTGGATATCAAATACTTTGTATAAAATCGATATCTAAGGTCGAACCCTTGATTCCTCACAAAATTTCCATTAATATTTCTCAAAACAATCGCGCAGCAACTCTTGAACGACCCCGAAACCCAGGCGACTTCGTCCAGCCGCTTGCACGCCGTGGGCTACCGCTGGATCGCCGGGAAGTGCCACCACCGACCGAGAACAGAGTAGACCAGTCTGATAAAAAATGGTCCAGGTACCCTAATTTCGACCTATATAACTTTTTACCTACTTGATCGTTTTCGATTATACAAGGTCCTGTACGAAGCCTACATAACCCTCTTCGATCTCCTTCAAAGGGAATTAATTATAACCTACTGGTTTGAGCAAAAACTTGACGCAAAGTCAAGAAAAATCTGTACAAAAATAGAGCTTTAGGGCTGTCCAGAACCCCGACTTGGAAGAGTAATTCTGACCCACACACTTACATTTTTCCAAAACTAATTAGAAACACTCCAAGTAATATAAACGAGATTGAAACGCACCTAGTAGTTCAGAATTTCAGTTAGTATGCATGAACCTATGCGCTGTTAAAGTTTGGAGAAAAACTGTTCTTAAAACTATATAAATTATGAAAAACCTACCGATACGGCGTGCGTCCCGACAAACCGGGCGACGTGGTCGTGCACTATATGCATCGAAAGGCGCGTATGGATGTTGCCGACGTGTAGGAACTGACGGAACTCAATTTCGTTGCGCATGCACGACGAAATCAGTACGTATCAGTCGAGATAACCCCGTATCGACCTTTTGCAAACTTGGCCATAACTTCGTGTACGTTCGTCGTATCTAGACGGAACTTGTGCCAGTAGGACTGTACCAAAATTATGGTCCTGTGTGCCAAGTTTGGTCCAATTCTGAGAAGGTCGACCGGAACGCCTATTTGGCAGGCCCGCGACCCGATATAACGGACAAAATTGTATACGGCCCATCGGAATCCAACTTTGGACCTACGGTTGGGTTCGTCTCCTCAAACAGGACCTATAGACATGTAGTTTGACGACTTTAGAGACCATAGATATTGGCACACATTTCAGTGCAAAATGGGTCCAACGACAGACATCATTTTGACTCGAAATTACGATTTTGTCCCTGTTCTAGAATTGGACTTTTGGACAGGTGTTTCCTAGATATATCTTTTACATAGTAGAATGGTTAGGAACCCTTTTGCATGCATCCCCTTTTACTCTCTATTATATATCGCAGTTTATATGACATGATATTTTCTTGTATCTTGTTACGTCCCACTGAGGACCTGGTTATCTCTCCAGGGTTAGACGATTTCTCGCAGGAGTACGGAACGGAACTGGATTCTTCATATATTGATGACGAGGCATCTCCTGCTGAGTTCTAGTCTATTTATTTATTGAGATATTTAGTGGACATCTTTTATATCTCTTTTCTTTTTATTTTGCGGAGGTTGGACTCCGATCATTTGGGACTATTTTTCATAGTTGTTTGGAGTGGGTATGTCCATCCGGCTATCTCTTTGATACAATATTTATTTGGACTCTTATATCTTCTGTGTTGAGGTGTGATGAGATTAAATTATATTATTCTCGCCTGTAATTATTTTATATATACAGCTTATGTACGTATACGAGGATTCCATATATTGGAGTAATCTTCGTATATGTGCAGCTGGCATGTCTACGTGCTCGGTCCTAAGTATTTTAGGACTGGGGTGTTACATGTTTTTGTGGTGGCCCATACAGGTCAGAAAATATTGTTGGGTTACATGACTATGTCCAATAAGCCTGCATATAGGAATAGGAATAGTATTTCATCCAGAACTACTACCTCCTTTGACTTCCAAGCTTTTCAAATTTCCTTTGACTACTTGAATCACCTCATATCTAACCTTTCCTAATATCATCCTACTTTCTTCGTGCCAACAGTATGAATCTAAGAAGGGGACGCACTTCTGCCTTGGCCCTTATATCTGGTGAAGAGGCTACTCCGGAGGGACAGAATCCTCCGATGACTCCAGTGACACCGTACTAGCCCGAACAGTCGCAGCCTACCACGACTCTGACGACGGTGCCCCCAGAGATCGAAGCACCCCCAGTCATCCAGGCTGGACAGACCACTACTGTGCCACCAGAAGGGAATGTACCACTACCTCCACCACCACTACCATTCCCTCAGCAGTTTCCACCACAGTCAGGCCCTCAGATGCCTCCACCATCGACTGATGGGAGCCCTACTTCCCAGTTCATGTATGCCATGATGCAAGCTCAGTAAAAGCAGACTGAGCTGATGAGACATACTATGATGGCAACATTGGCTAGACTTCCACCTCCATCCCTAACACCAGCATCGGCTCTGCATCCTTATGAAGGCTCTATCAAGAACTTCACAGACATGAACCCCAAGCCCTTCAGAGGAACGAAGAAGCCACTAGAAGCGTCTCAATGACTTATTAGTACGGAGAAGCTACTGAAGGCATCCCGGTTGCTAGCTCGAGATTGGATGACAGCAGTAGACCTACTATTAGAGGATAATGTCCACCACTGGTGGAATGCAGAAGAGAGACGATTAGGCATTGGGATCACCTAGAAGCAGTTCTATGATCTATTCTATGAGAGATTCTTCCCCATCCATGTATGTTTGAGACGGTCTATACGACCAGTTCCTTCATCTGAAGCAAGGAAATATAACAATTGATGAGTATGACTTAGAGTTCAATCGCCTGAGTAATTTGGTACGGGATTGATCCCGGCAGAGTTAGAAATGGCGAGGAGATTCCATCAGGGGCTTGCACCAGAGCTCAAGTCTTATACGACTACACAGTCTCGAGTCTCCCATTCAGCTGTCTTGGAAGAAGCTTATGCTCAGAAGATTCTTCATAAAGAGCAGTAGCAGGCATCGAGATGCCATCACTATAACAAATAGGACATACAATAGCAGTTTATCTATAGCGTTCAAGTCTCCCTGCTATAGAATGTCATCATCAATAGCGTTCCTTCCGCAGTGCTATTAAAATAGAATACAATAACAGTTTATCTATAGCGTTCGAGGCTCCCTGCTATTATAATATAATCATCCATAGCGTTCATATTGAAGTGCTATTAAACGTTCATACAATAGCAGTTTATCTATAGCGTTGAAGCCTCACTGCTATTAGAATGTTATTATCAATAGCGTTCATTATGCAGTGCTGTTAACAGAACTTTATATAGCGTGTTATGAACGCTGTTAAAGATATAATTTTTTCTAAATGTTGCTATGCCCGTATTTCTAGGGGTGAGCATTATTTGGTTTTTGGACCGAAATTCGAACCGAACCTAACCGAATAAGAGATTCGGTTCGGTTTGAAAAAAATTCGGTTCGGTTTCGATTTCAAAAATACTAAAATTTCTTATTCGGTTTCGGTTTCGGTTTTGGAATTCGGTTTCGGTTTAGTCCCACCAACCTTTCAGAAATTTTATCTAAAATTTCTCTCCCTGGTAAACCGAAAAAGAAAATTTAGTAATATATATACGAAATATATCTTTGTATATTTAGTTACTATATATATTGACAAATTTTTTTTATAAAGAAACTGAAATATTGGTTAAACCAAATAAATTGATAATCAAACAGATTTATTCCGTTCGGTTTGGTTCGGTACGGGATATTTCGGTTGGTTTCAATTTTTGTTATTCGATTTTCGGTCAAATTCGGTATTTGGTAATTCGGTTCGGTTAACCGAGTTAATCGAATGTTCACAATTGAACTATCTACTGTTCCAATCATGGGAGAAGCAACACAGTTTTCTATTTTATATTAAAAAATAAGTTATAGGAGCGATTCAGTTTTGCTGTATAATTTATAGCGTTCTCGATAGCGGGTGATCCCGTCTGTTGGATTTTTAGAAATTAAATCGGTACCATCCATAACAAAATGCTATGTCTTATGTTTGAAAAAACCTTAATGTATTCTCCCCCAACCCTTCAACTCCTCATAACCCGTGTGCCAAACTGAACACCCCTCCCCCTCCTTCTCTCTGTCATGAAAACCCCTCCCCATAATTCTTTTTATTGATGACACTTTACTAAAACATGTCGTGATAATTAAATACTTTTCATCGTCTATGACACCTTTTTTAAAAGTGTCGTAAATATAAATTCAACGATACTTTTTAGACCACTTAAAAATATCGTATATTTTTATGTACTAAACACAACACTTCTAAAGTGTTGTCCCAAATTTAATTTCCCACACTTTTTTTTAATTCTACCGCTCTTCCCCCCAAAATTTGGCTCTACAGCCTGTGTTGAAACACTTTTACTCTCCTTCTTTCTCACTTCTCCCATTTTTTTCCTAAACTCTCCTTCTACAGCCCGTGCGCCCTCCCTCTGAAACCATTTTCTCAAAACTTTTTTTTTTCACTTTTTTTCTCAATCTCTTTTCTTTTCCTCTTAAAATCCGATGCCTATTGCGCTGGAACCCCTCTGGTGCTTATGTTCGCTGGTTCTCAGAGCTTGTCAACGGCTTCTATTCTACAGCAAAGGTAAATGCTCTTTCTTGTTATTGTTTCAATCCTTCATCCCAGACCGAAAAGCCCTAGAAAACCTACGCACAATTTAGGGTTATTTTCTAAATTCCTCGCCAACCTCCTCAATCATATATCCAAGTCCATATCCACTCTCTCCGCCACTGGAACCGCAACACGGACATTGCAACTTCTGCGATACCGACCCATGCGAAGATGCTTGCCAACCTCCCTTTTTCTAACTGAGGGTCATCGTAGTTTTGATTCAACTCCTAATTTATATATGGACAGGTAGATGTTTAATGTCCATAACGTGTTCGATAGAATGTCTCATAGAGATATGATGTTAACTTCTAAACCTCTCCAGCTTCTTAGTCTTCTGCTCTTGATATATATAATTATTATATGTTTTTTCATGGGTGTTGTTGTAGGTGATAGTGGAGAGGAGGGGGAGGTGATTGCAATATTCATGGGTGGTGTTGTAGTTTACTGGTCTTCTCTTGGCTCGTCGTGTATTGAAGACCCTTGAAATGTATGATGAGTATGAGGGGAATGTGGAGGTGTGACTTTCAGGGTGCATTGAAGGGGATAACCTTGGAACGCTTTCCAAGGAAAAAAAAGAAGCATAATAAGTTTGTGAACCCTAAACGATTCTGTACAATCAACTCATATTTCTAACTCTGCACCCAAATACCTGAGTTTGTGAACCCTAAACGATTCTGTACAATCAACTCATATTTCTAACTCTAGCATACTTGTTGGTAGTTGCAGTTTACTTGTTCATTGTACAACCATTTGTGGTGGCACTACAAAGTTTTACAATAAACATTCTTTTCACTCATCGTCTATGACATGATTCCACCATCAATTCGAATGAGTTGTCCTAATATCTGAACTTTCTTTTCATTAAACATCACAGGAGCGTCAGTAAGGTGCACGATGAATGGTTTGCAGATGAAGGAAAAGTTCGGAGGGTTGTTGGCTTATTGGAGAAGCCCGTGGTAATATCAAATGCCAGGGAAGTAAGTTTATATGCTTGTTGAGTGTCTGTTAACTTTATTTGCGAAATATCCAATAACAATATATGCTGAAATATAATAGTTAAGTAATTGAGATATTGGAAGAATTCATACCGTTTATTTGATAACCCTTCTTTGGTCACTATGTATGTGGTCTTTGTGCTTTGTGGCAGGTAACTTGTGGAATATGTTTCGATAACTATCCACGGGAAATGATGAGTTCTGCTGCATGTGGTCATCAATTTTGTGGTGTCTGCTGGAGAGGTTTGTTTTGGATTAATACCTGGCCCATACTTCCCATTGTTGCATTAATTCGAGATTTTGGTGTTATTCTCACTTCATTGCAGTAACTAATAGACAATCCAGCTAATCTTTATGTGCATGGCATTCTTATTACTCTATACAACTCATTTATTGTTTAGTAAAAAATATAAATATGATTTTGAGTAGGTTAAAAATAATTAATTTGTCATAGGTGTCCTGTCTGTTTCATCTTCGTTCATGGTTAATATTATGGAATGAAGCTCATGGAGAAGGTGATCTTGAGGTCGACTATCACTTTAAAAGTTCGCTATTTTTGAACACATTGTGTGCAGATAAGTTCTCTATTTAACACAACAATGATCGTAATATTTTGACCCCCTTTATTTCTTGGGATTAGTATTGCAAAACACGTCTGTTTTGACTCTGGGGAACACAATGTTTGAGGCCTTTGGTAGGGGAAGAGGAGGTACCGGATTCGAAACCTAGGGGAACTGTAAAGAAACTGGCCCCATTTCTCAAAAAAGAAGCAACTCTATTCTGATTTGGACACTGATTAGAAATCAGTGAAAAACTTGTTGGTACGAAGAAAGTTGTTTCTATATTTTTACAATGTTACTGCTACTAGAGCTGTTTATGAGCTTGCTTTCGGGACGTATGAGGGCTTCTTTTGCTTTCTTAAATAAAGCTGTATGAAGATTATATATATATATATATATATATATATATATATATATATATATATATATATATATATATATATAGAGTCAATGTCTAGGTATGGACAGGGTGGAAAAGAGATACATATGGTGAGCTACAAGAATGGTTAACATAGCCCGGTTAAGAAATAGTTGAGCAAGCTATGACTGCTCAGGTTGATCACAGAGATTGATGTGTATAATAGTTTGCTGTTCTTATTATTGACGGCATTGTTGTCTTGCCATCACTTGGTCGTATCTTGATGTGGTTGCTTCTGGTATGATGAAAATGTAGTCAAGAAATGGTGGTTTTTTTTTGTGATTGCAGAAGATGCACCATGGTTAAAAGCGCTACTGAATTCTGTAATTAGCAATTGTTATTGTTTCCTTTTTGCTTCATGTACTTTAAAGATCACTTAACAAAGAGTTGCATCGATGAATTTGGTGGATACTTCTAGAGCAAACTAGCAAACAATTTAATGGCAAAATGTTCATCCTAGTGCAGTAGGTGCAGGAAAGCCACCTAGTGCTTGCAATACAGCTTGTGTATTTGTGTCTTTAAAGTTTATTTTGTGACGATGGCTGGTACCTTCTCTATTTACTCATTAAAACATTCGTTTGCATCACCACTCCCCAGCGTCTTGGTTAGCATGCAATATCATCATCTAGAAACGGTTAAATTATCTTCCTTGAAACTTGAGTCATAGTGACTGCTAGTGCTGATATAATTCTCATCTTGGTGAAAAGGACCTGAACAAGTTTACAGCAAAATGTTGCATTTTTTTACTGTGGGACTAAAAATAGAGTGAACAAGCTTACACCCACTATCTCGAACAGCTTCATCTGTAATTATGTTTCCCTTTGTTTTGTCATTATTATATATATAATGCCATCTTGATTGATCTAAAGATCTGATTGCAGGCTACATTGGGACATCAATTAGTGATGGGCTTGGATGCTTAACTTTGCGATGCCTTGACCCATCTTGTGGTGCTGCTGTCGGTGAAGATATGATTAGTGCGTTAGCTATTCCTGAGGATAAGGAGAAGTATTCTCGCTACCTTGTCAGGTCTTATATCGAGGACAACAGAAAGATATACCCTGAGCTAATTTTTAAGTTGGAGGATTTACAGAAATGAACATTTCTTGACTTCCTTCTTTTTGTTGTCGTGTAGCTTGTATCTTTAGAATTGAGAGGATAAAAAAAAGGTTATGGATAGATTTACACTACACCATGGTTTTTGGGGTAGGATGCGTAGACACTTGGAATTGGTTCCATTTTCCCAGAAAAATCGATTGGACAAGATATGGACACACCAGAATCTATAGACAGGTCAAGCGCCATTTTTATTTGCTGAATCTTACCGACTATGTCTCTCACAAATTGATAGGTGTGTACATATGGTTATGTTCATATGTTGTTGCCAACAATCTTTGCTATTTTGATCACAAGAGTGGTCTCTATTATGCAATTAACCAAAAAACTGAAATCAAGTCAACAAGTAATTAGACTCGACTCCAATATCCAAGAAATTACCTATCAAGAACAAAAATGTCATTTTATTTGCAAATGTTGACAGGAAATGTACATGACAACCTCAACATGGAAACCTGATTTCCTGCAGTGAGAACCACTCCGACAAACCAAAGACATAAACCCCCTATTTAGACCCACACACAACATCGAGCAAGTCCTGAATTGTAGGAACGAGCTCGACCTTAACCTCCTCGATGCGCTTACGAAGCGAGGGATCTCCTCTTCTGCCAGACGCCACGTAGGTGCGGAGCAACGACTCGTATGCTCCCGCTCCGAGGCAGCTGGGACCCTCCAAGACCTTGCAGAACTTCTCCGCCCCATAAGTTGTTCTCTTGCATGGATACCTTGATCCAAAATATTTTCTTACTCATAAGTTGACAGACAAAAGTGATGTCTATAGCCTAGGAGTCGTCTTCCTAGACCTCCTGACTGGGATGATGTACTGAAAACCCTCAAGATAAGTAAAAGAAAGCCTAACTGTGATTGTTTTTAATTGTTGTTCTGCATAATATATGCAAGGCATGGAGCATCTCAAGCCCATCACAAGGATTCATCTGACAACCTACCAAAATTCCTGTAACAACTTCAAAGATTGCTCACCAACTCATTGGTGATTGGCCTAAAACCTATTTGATTCTCGGTTTGTTGCATGTGGACACTTGGCAGTTGCATCATATGATGTCCTTATCTATGCTTAGAAAGTCTATCTTCAAAGGTTCATGGTATCATTCTGCCAAATATGGCGCAAGCCCCACAACAGAAGGAGGGCAGAGATATGTACTTTACCCCAGTCATATGACTTCCTTAAGCTTTAACAAAGTTTACATGTTTCAGATTCCTTAGCTATGCCTTTATCCAGTTGAATCTTGAATTTTTTTAAAGAAATGTATTAAAATTTTAATCTTCATTAAATGGCAGAGGTGACTCAATGATGAGCAGGGGATCAGGATGATCAAATTTGTGCTAGTAGTAGAATTTGTGAAGGATCATTTTAAAAACCTCTTGGAGAGACGGTTACATGTTTCAGAATTTTGTGCTAGTAGTAGAATTTGTGAAGGATCATTTAAAAACCCTCTTGGATGGTCAAATTTAGCAGGTACTTTACCTCTTGGAGAGACGGTTATTTACCTCTTGGATGGTCAAATTTAGCAGGTACTTTACCTCTTGGATGGTCAAATTTAGCAGGTACTTTACCTCTTGAAGGATCATTTAAAAACCCTCGACATCTTTGTTTACTAAGCTGTTAAAATTATGTTGCCATCAGTTCTTGCTCCTATCACTGTTGACGTTTGCATCTATGCTACTGACATGGATATAGAGAATAATGTTCACCATCGAGTGGATTAGAATGAAGAAACTGAACACGGAGACCTAGGTGATTCCGAGCTACAACTTTCAAGTGAGAACTGTTAACAAATTATTTTCCATACCTTCTAGTCTTGATTGATAACAATTGACATGGCGAGTTTCCTTCTTGTGCAGTACAATTCACTATCCCAAAGAAAGGAAATTAAGGACTTGATCGAGAAAGCAATCTTGGAGGCAGAGGACAGGGGGCTAAGGTGATGAACTTTGTCCTTATGAATCAAGTAAGCACTATGAATTCCAGTCTTTCACAAGATATTTGACTACATATACATACTTCGTATGAAAAAAAGGTAACATTATAAAAAAATATAAATCAGAATTATGAAGATTTTGTATATTTATAATCAGCTCTACAATTTATATAGTAATAACTTTTGAAGTACCGCGGCTTGGCCAACAGACCACATTATGTCGTTTGAAGACTAGGTACGTTTTTAGTGCAGTACCTCTAAATAATATACTAAATTCCTACACACTATACTTTAATTCATGCACCCCTATGTTTTACTCACTGTTTTCACATTCTATTACACAGATGTAAAATAAAAACTAATCCTACACATTCTTTGATACTAATTTCTACTTATCTGCACAGTTCTTCAATAATCTGAACTTATAATCTACTGTTTACTGAACACTAGAGCGTCTGATCTGATGCACATTGGAGAGTAAATATATGCACATAATACCTTACTGAACTTTACCTACAGAAAACCTATTTTCTACTACACAACAGATATGGGAAACTGAAAGCTTCGGTCTGTACTGATAAGTCTTTAGTATAGACCACATTTAGCGATATCAGCTTCATCTATATGAAAAAATGCACGCACTCGATTGGAACTTATTAATCCTTTCAAGCTTTCAGTCAAAAAACGAGAAGAAGAGTTGATAACACTTACAATTACAACAGAATATATAAACACATAAGACTCAATTAGTGCACTGGTAAGGCATCACTTTTCCTATCCCAATAATTTACTTTTCGTCAATTGTCTGGATCGGCTCGAGATGGTTTTTTCTTTACACTAATGATTTACCCCCTATTTTTGTGTAGGTTGGATGAAGGAAGAGGATGCTTTCTGAGGAGTTTTGGTTGTGGATAGGCTCGAAGGGAGCTAAATGTTAGATAGTCAACATTTTGGGATATATGTAGCTGACTACATTGTTAATGTTTAATTTTTGGACATATGTTTGGTACTATTTGTTGTTCTACATGGAGAAATTAAGGATTTTGAATGTTTGGTACTACTTCGTTGTTCTACATATATTAGACAGTGAAATTAATGAATTTACTTATGTTCGGAATTCATTCTGTGATTGATTCTCATTTAAATTTTTGAATACCTACATTTTGTGTAACTGTGGCATTATCTGCAATAGTATTCTGATGTGCTACATTTTGCAAATTTTCGAATACAGAATTTTGACTCTACAATAGCATTCTGACATGCTATTGTTGCACATATAATAGCAGGAAAGAAATGCTATAAAAGCAGATATATATCGAAACGCTATTAACAAATAATAACATACAGGAACGCAATTAAAAATAAACAGCGTTCAGGAACGCCATAACACATTTATAGCGTTAATAAATGTTATTAATGAACTATAGCTTTCGTAAACGCTATGTAAACTATATAGCGTTTGTAAGTGCTATAACATGTCTATAGCGTTCATGAACGCTACAATATATTAATAGCGTTCATGAATGCCATTAAAGTTCTATGGCGTTCCTAATTGCTATAACTATCATATAGCGTTTCAAAACGCTATACATTGTCTATAGCGTCAATGAACGCTATAATCCATGAATAGCGTTCTTGTACATGGGGTTATTATAGCGGGGGCATATATAGCGGACGAAATATGCTATAATATGCATTCTACAGCGTTCAACGCACGCTATCATATCCCATATCTGTTGTAGTGCATACACCAGCAGTTACACCAGCCCGAGCTACTCAAGGAGGACCTATTAGGAGGACCATAAGATAGCACCAGCAGAGGCCCATACCTTATCCGAAGCATGTTTGCCATTATTACGGAAGGCAAGGACATCTCCAGAACTACTGCAGGACTCGCCTTGGGTTGTGCTTGAGATGTGGATCCAACCAACACATGCTCAAGGACTGTCTGAAGCAACAGACGATAGTACATGCACGGCAGAACCCAAGGCCTACAGCCCCAGTACTTCCAGCACCACGGCCTGCAGCAGGAGCACCTCGCCTACCATTGCCTCCTCAAGGCGTACAGTACAACAAGGTCAGAGCTCAGGGTCCAGGACAAAATTATGGGCAGGCATTCTTGCTTGCTGTTGAGGATATATAGACAGATGCAGAGGTCATAGCAGGTATGGTTTTAGTTTGCTTCATTTCCTGCCATTACTTTGTTTGACACTGGAGCCACTCATTTATTCATAGCCACTAGTTTTGCCACTAGACACAGCATTCCCATCACACCCTTATCTAAGAACATTAGAATCCTTACTGGAGGAGGAGTTTTACTTGTTAGTGGTGTTTATAGACTTTGTCATGTAGTGATATGTGGTAGAGAGATGAGACCATGACTCCTTGTATTTCCTATGCCTACATTCGATGTGGTTCTCAGAATGGACTGGTTGAGCCAGTATTTTGCTCTTATAGACTGCCATAGGGGCAGTATCGTCTTTAGACCATCGAATACGACGGAGTTCGAGTTCACCGAGGAAGAAGGAGAGAGTATTGATGCACCCACATTAGGGACTCACATGATGATGCAGGACACCCCTCAGTACCCTGTCATCTCTGAGTTCGAAGATGTATTCCCCAAAGATTTGTCGGGACAGCCGCCTGACCGAGACATCGAGTTTTCTATTGAGCTTATTTCGGGAGCCGAGCCTATTTCATCTCAAGTATATCGACTAGCACTGAAGGAGTTGGTAGAGATGAAGACACAAATTGATGACTTATTGGAGAAAGGCTTTATTCGTTCCAGTGCGTCACCATGGGGAGCACCCGTTCTTTTTGTGCCTAAGAAAGACGGGACAGTGCACATGTGCATCGACTACAGAGCCTTGAATGCAGTGACGGTGAAGAACAAGTACCCCTTGTCGCGTATAGATGATCTATTCGATCAACTGAGTGGAGGAAAAGTATTCTCCAAGACCGACTTACGATCAAGCTATCACCAACTGATGGTTCAGAAAGTTGATATTCCGAAGATGGCATTTCGATCGAGGTATGGACACTACGAGTTCTTGGTCATGTCTTTCGGTTTGACCAATGCTCCCACGGTCTTCATGAACTTAATAAACAAGATCTTTCACCAGTACTTGGACAAATTTGTAGTCATCTTCATATATGATATCTTGATTTACTCTAAGAGTCAAGAGGAGCATGAGCAGCATCTACGGATTATCTTGGTGCCTTGAAGAATGAGCGACTTTTCGCGAAGCTTAGCAAGTGTGATTTCTTTCTCAAGGAGGTATCATTTCTTGGACATATTATTACTGGAGATGGCATATCGGTAGATCCTGAGAAGATCACAACAATCAAGGCATGACCCGCTCCCACATCAGCTTCCGAGGTGAGAGGTTTTCTTGGACTTGCGGGTTACTACCGAAGTTCATAGAAGATTTCTCTCGAATAGCAGGGCTCATGACTCGATTAACTTGCAAGGACCAATAGTTTGTATGGACAGACGAGTGTCAAGCCGCTTTCGATGAGTTGAAGAAGCGCTTGACCACTGCACCTATCTTGACACTATCATCGGGCCCGGGAGGATTTGTGATATACAGTAATGCATCCGAGAAGGGATTATGATGCGTATTGATGCAGCATGGTTATGTAGTAGCATATGCATCGAGACAGTTACGGGTGGATGAAAAGAATTATCCAACCCACGATCTAGAGCTCGCAGCGGTTATCTTTGCTTTGAAGCTATGGAGATACTACTTATACGGCAAGAAGATAGATATCTACACTGATCATAAAAGCCTCAAGTACGTGTTCACACAAAAAGAGTTGAATATGCGACAATGACATTGGTTGGAGTTGATAAAAGATTACGAGATCGAGCTACATTATCATCCGGGCAAGGCTTGTGGCAGACGCATTAAGCCGTAAGCCCATGGCTCACTTCTTGACCACACAGCGGGAGTTGATTGGAGACTTGCAGCAGCTTGGTATTGAAGTTGTATTGCCTAGAGCGGATGGTGTATTAGCCAATCTCCAAGTGCAATCATCGCTAGTAGAGAGGATCAAGGCAACATTACCCATAGATTCTAGATTTCGATGGCTTAGAGAAAGGACTGAAGCAGGAGAGCAGACGGGATTGAGGATTCATCCCGATGGGACATTACGATGTGATGATCGTATTTATGTTCCTAATGGAGAGATACGGTAGGAGTTGATGGCTGAAGCTCACAGTCCGACTTACTCTATACACCCGGAGGAACTAAGATGTATCGGGACTTACGGCAGTATTATTTAATAATAGGATTATAATTTATGGGAATTTTTAATTAATTTAATACTATTTAAAATTGGTGAATTATAATTTTGATGTGCTAGCTAGTGAACCCTAGAACTGTTGAGCCTAGAGACTAACCATGACCATGGGGACCTAACCATGTGATTAGAATGACTATTTACAACTTTTTAGGCTAAGGATATTTTGGACATTTTGTGACTTTTAAATTATTTAGGATTTTGATTAATTAGTGAATTTTAGATTATTTTAATAATATTTAAATTGATGTATTATGATTTTGATCATTTTTCATATTTTAATATTTTGGGAAATTTTTATATTTTTAATATTGTTTTTATTGGATTTGTTTAGTCGGGTTTGAGTTTCGTCTCGTTTCGACTTGTATTGTGATCCGGGTAGCTTAAACTCTAGATGGGACCCAATATTAAGTTAAGCATGTCCCACAAAACCCAATATTTAAGTTAGTTAGTTAGACTAATTTTTATCATGTTAGAATGGTTAAGTTAGAGACTCAAAACTAGATCCTTTTGACCCCAAACTTGAACCTAGTCTAGACTTAACCATATGAGACTAGAGAGGGGCAATTAGGACATTTCCCATTAGCCCTAATGGACTCTTTATGGCAGCCACCTTTAGGGGAGAATGATTCATTTTATTCATTACAATCTTGCCTCTTTTATTTTTCTAATTGTTTTTTCCTAATTTTAGAGAGCCTTCCCTTTGATTTGATCTCCAAATCAAATCATTCCTTCACCAAATCTTTCCTCAATCATTCCCATTCTCCAAGGAAAGGGTGCTACCAAGGATTGGAAGAGAAGTGCAAGGAGGATCCACTTTGAGGGATCTTCGTATCGGAGCCGTGTCCTAAAGGATTTCATTAGGATTCCACACCCAATAGGTAAAACCCATCCTCTAAATCGATTTTCTTTGCATATAAATTAGTTTTGAATCCGTAGGATCCATCCTCATGCATGTGTCCCCTTTAGATTCAAATTTGAGGCCATTTAGAGCTCTCTTGAGGACTTTAGATATGTGTCTTGTGTCCTACTTGATAGATCCCAAATTAGGAGACCCCATGTGTATGTATGTATGATAATAGTTTAAATAGATATTTAAATTCAGTTTTAGAATGGTTAGAGAGTGGATTGATCTTAGTTAGGATGGTTAGAATGAGTTTCATTTGGATACCTATGTTGGTATCCAAATATCTTGGCCTACATGTGTTTCTTTTGTCCAAAATAACTCAAATTCGTCATAATATTCATCCACATTTTTATTAACCAAAGCAACTTAGAAATGTCATAACTTTTAGCTTAGAAATCTGTTTAATCTCCTTTTTTTTAAAAGAACCGTATCGAAGTTAGCTTTCCAAATATATATTTTCATAAGCCAAAATCATTCTGAAACTTTTTATAAAAGTATTTGAGTGTTAGCTGTCCGAAAGACAAACATGTTTCGATATTTTCGCGATTTCGGGAGCTTTCGGACACAAAAATGCGATCTGTTTGAAGTTTCGGAAAGCTAACACGAAGGGCTACGACATACTTTAATCCTAGAATTTAGTGAAAGCCCAATTGGTACAGTATTGGTTTTAAGTAGAAGAGTGACTATACGACATAGACATTTTGTGTAACCTATGAGCCTATGTAGTATGGATATAAAATGAATGTAGAGTATGTAATGCATGATATGTTAGATGAATGAAATGATATATATATGATATGTATCCTCTTTACATTAATGTATATATATAGTTGAATACAAGCATGTAGGAATGCAATCAATGTAATGTATGTATTCACATATATTTTGAGTTAAATATATGAGTTTGTATGCATATATTATATGTATGCATGTATGCAGGAATGAATGTAATATAATGTAGAGTATGCATATATGAATATAATATATGCAAGTATATAATGTATTTAAATATGTATGTATGTATGCATCTATGTATGTATGTATAGGTGAATGAATGAATGCAAGTATGCATATATGATATGCATGTAGGCATGTATGCAATGTATATATGTATACATGATATGTATGTATGCATGTATGCAATATAAGCATGTATGAATATATACATGTATGTTGTGTATCCATGTATGTATGTGTGGATACATGAATCAAGTATGTATATAGTGTTAACATGAATGAATGGATGTATAAATGCATGAATGAATGTCATATATGAATGAATGAATCAATCAAAGGTATAAGTAAAATATAATGCATTGTAATGAATGTTAACATATATAATGTATAAAAGTATGTATGTAAATGTGCATGAATGTATATATCTATGTAACTATGTAAATATGCATGATATAACATATGCCTATATATATAAATATGTATGTGATGTGGATATGCATGTATGTATGAAGGTATGTATTTATATATAGTATCTATTTTATATTATGTATTATTGTGGTTCACATTGCCTTGTGATTGTGTGAGTGCTAGCCTAGGCTTGGTTAGGCCTAGTGAGACTTGTTTGGGCTAGGACTTGACCTAGTTGACCTAGTTTGACTAGTGTGGTTGATTAGAGTTGACCAAGTGTTGACTTTAGTCTAGTTTGACCTAGACAGCATGTAGATGCATTGTAGCAGTCTATTTTACTATTTTGGACATGTAGTGACTTGTACTGTTCTATAGGAGTTAGACACCACTCCTCAGACAGTATATTCTCTTTAGATATTTAGGATACCAGGCGAATACATTATCTGATCATTTCATATCTTGTTTAAGATTATATTCCTGTTTTAGATTACTTTACTTGATGCTGACACATTGGTAACACGGATTAGTACTATATGGATCCCTTCATGAGATGTTATCCTCCTCGGGAACATCAGATACTCATGTCTCGTGTGTTTCACTTACATCATGTATCTCATGCTTCTATTATCATGAATCTTCATGAATCAGCTTGTGATTCTTGTACTCTCATGAATCACAGAGCCATCTCGAATCTATTCATGAATCACTCTTGAATCACCCTTTATGGGCCAGTAGTATAGTAATGAATCTTAACGTAACTTGACTGGATCCTTGTGTATTGATTGGGGATGGGAGAGTAGAAACTGAGCATGTGAATAATTCCAAAGTAGTATAGTCATGAATCACCTCTTTAGTATAGTCATGAATCACCCTCCAGCTGTTCACATGTTCATCTTGTACTCTGAATCACTAGCACTGATTAGTTCTCTTATATATTGTAGCTATTTACTTATAGTCTCTCTTTTATCTTATGTTGTTCTTCAGTTTCATGTATCTTACTCTCTAGCATGATTATATTTCCTAACCTGTTATGATTTGTTGAGATGTATTGTGCTCGCTCCTGTCCTGACTGGACCTGTTGAAAATTTTACAGAGGATGATGAGGAACCTTGTACTACTTACCATGGGACTACCCTAGAGGATTGCTATGACTTGGATCTCCAGCAGGATCCATTAGCAGTGGATGACACACCATTAGTTTAGATTAGTGATTTTCAATTGTACTTATTTTCACGTTGGATTACTGTATTTGAGATTTGAGATATTTTTTGGATTGTGATATCTTAGACACTTAGACTTCTATCTGTTGTATCTCCTTCTATCTGTTGTATCTCCTTGTGGATTCATTTTATATCTATCTATCTTATCGTATTCTACCTTAGATGTGATTGAGACTGTATTCTGCTATGTCACCTCCATTCGGAGTGTATATACTGTACATGTAGCTTATATTGTTAGATGATTGACCTAGGACAGCGTTCTACCGTCGACACTGCGGTGTAGGCTGGACGTACCCACTTCTCGTGCCCTTACTCTAGGGTGCGGGTCATGACACGTTTTTAGTGGTGGCCCATGCAGGTCGAGTTTATGTAGTGGTATTCGAACTAGAGTATCACTACAGCCTGTAGTAGGATTAGGATATATTTTTAAAGGTACTCAATCACAGTTAGGACTCCTTGAGAGATTCCTGGGACGACCCTTGAGAATCTTATTTAAACTTCAATTTGAAATCCTTTCCCTTGTTTTGTTCGTTCTCACTCCTTGATTATTGAATTTGATTTTGATAGATCGTTGTTGATTTTGATTTTCCTATCGAGATGAATTTTATGGCCTGAGTTACGATATTTTCTGATAACATATGTTGACGGGAATACAGAGATGGTAAAACGTCTACTTGATTATGGAACCTGTAGTTTATCGCAGACATATTAGCTGGCGTGGCGGAAACATAGAGACCTGACTTCGAATGTACGTATCTTGGTTATGAGATTTGGAATTTCTCACAGCTATACTAGTCAGCATAGCGAGAATTCCAGACGACATGATTATAGAGGTGCATATCCCAGTTATGGAATATATTGTTTATCGCAGCCTTGCTTACTGGCATGGCGAGGACTCTGAGTAACATAATTTTGGACAGACGCATATGATTATCAGATTATATCTTGAGAAGGTTTTTAAACATATCATCTCTATCATACCCTTCTATTGTTATAAAATTATATTCCATCATCAAATAACTTAAGAGTAAGGATATTTTAGTTTTGTAGAGCTGATTCATATGTAGTTCTTTCATAGTGTAATGATATGATGACTTGTAGAGTGTCGGTGCCCTAGATGACAGTTAGCATTGGTATTAGAATAATAATCCATTATAGATGATTTCCTGTTATTTATAATATCTACCAGTTTTCATATAAGATGTTAGTCTGCCTTCAGCCTTGATGATTTATTATTTTCCCTTATCCTTTCCAGTATGGCACCCATGACCAGAGCCTGTCCTTGAGTATAGTTGTAGCTTCACCTGAGACTGAGAGGTCTATATATATAGATAGGTTACAGATGATATTGGCATATAGGATATGGGTTTGGTTGGTATCTATAGGTCATTGTTGTATAGGGTATTGACATGTTGTTTAGCCTATAATTGGTCCAGTTTTTTATTTTTAGTTGAGTTCTCTTTGTGTTGAGTTCAGTCATATTTGATCAACCTTTATAGGCAGTGTGCAGACCCTTCACTAGATATCCTGTCCCCTTGGTTCAGACTTGTACAAGTTGTTCACTGCACAGCATTTCATTACCTACCATATTGCATCATAGATTTCACTGGACCATTGTTCAGACCCCAATTATTGACTTACCAATATAACCATCAGCCCCTTATCATATTCTGCATATCTGGAGAGTTAGTATCATGCATATTAGAGGTCTGCACTCATCCTTACCTTCTGGACATGGTGACATATTGCATCTCTTAATATTTTACCTTACTTGATAGCCTTGCAATACCCTTCAGTATAACCTGCAGTACCTGCCCTACAGTGGAGTTTAAATTTTTTTTGGGCATGGTTGTTCAGTCCATTTAGGACAGTTGAATACATTAAGGATATAATGTGGGTTGTTAATAAGAGTTCTCCCTTGATCATTTGTTCTGTCCCTCTTTCATTGTATTAGATATGGTTGATACCTGTTTAGCCTATCTGTCCAGATACATGTCCAAACCCTTTCTTTTATTCTTGGTTCAATCTTTCAAAGCCTCTACCTGAGCATTAGTTCATTTTCCATATGTATGTGTCCTACCTATCATTGTCCTACATGTGATTATTCTGTATCTTCATGTGCAGCCATGCTGCACCACTGTTCTATCCCAACATACCCTACAATATCTGACCCCTTCCTTGGAGTGATAGGCATGTGGTAGGGAGTGTGAGTTGTTAGACTTTGAGTAGGGTTGAGGTGATGAGAGTTAAATATATAGCTTGTATATATGTAATATATTTTGATTTGGTATGTGGCCTGCACTCATTTGCAGTATACTGCCTATTGCATTCCCTGCACACCAGTTTAGTTTATTTCTTTTAGACCTCTATCCTGCATATAGTTTTGTAGGTGTTCAGTCCAGATAGAGAGGAGAGGCCCAGGTTTGATCTAAGGCATGTTTCAGTCACCATGTAGGTTTCCTTTTACTTTAACCCTACAAGTTGGACCCTAATGTCCTGTCCTTTTTGCCTTATAAAATTCAGTCTCCTTAGCATCATTTCCTTTTGCCTACATTTATGTTTCAGACCATTCATTCTTAGCCTAATTTCTAAGCATTTGTTCAGTCCCTTATAAGTTTAGTCTACTTTAACACTTTGTTGATCAGTCATATTGATCAGTCATATATATATATATATTTTTTTTTTGATCAGTCATATTGATCAGTCATATATTGATCAGTCATATATATATATATATAAATATATATAAATATATATAAATATATATATATATATATATATATATATATATATATATATAAATATATATATATATACTTAGGATATATATGATGGGTTGTTGTTCTTGAGCTTATGTATATGTGGTATTTGGGATTGGTGTGCTTAGCTTATAAGTATTTAGTTATGGGTGACTTGATAGGATTGGGAAGTTAAGAGCTAGTCTATTATAGAGTTTTCCTTTTGCTAATTTCTAGTTGCCAACACCTAGATAGCTAGCTAGCATAGGTAAAACCCTAAGAAGTTGACCAATTGTTGACCAAGTACTTGGATATTGACAAATTGACTAGTTGTTGACTCGTAGTTGACCATTGACTATGTTGACTTAGTTTGACTGGAGATAGGATTAGAAGTAGGTTGTTGTTGTGTTTGTTTGATCGTGTTTGATTATTTAGTAACTTGAGACCTTGTTTGCGTTTAGGTCGGAAACATGGTTTTTCTGAGGATATCTCCGACTCGTGGTACCATACGTTTTGGTGGAGGTGGGAAGCTTAGCCCGCACTTCATCGGACCTTTCGTGATCAGCGGGAGAGTCGGTGACGTGGCATACAGGCTAGACTTGCCACCTGCACTAGTGGGTGTCCACAACGTATTCCACGTATCACAGTTGAGACGGTATGTGGCTGATCCTAGTCATGTACTTGACCATTCAGAGATTGAGCTGGGACATACTCTCAGTTATCCAGACAGCCAGTTGAGATTCTGGATCGCCGAGAGAAGGTACTGAGAAACCAGGTGATACCCTTGGTTCGCATCGCATGGAGGCATCATTCTCCAGGGGAGTCTACCTGGGAGCGGAAGGATGAGATGCGCGAGCGATACCCATATCTTTTTGGACCTTGAGGTATGATTGTCTATCCTTCTCATCAGTTTAGTCGCGCCTTTTAATTTCGAGGACAAAATTATTTTAAGGAGGGTAGATTTGTCACTACCACATTTTCGTATGAGGGTAATTTTGAACTTTTGTAAAAGTTTATTATTTAATAATATGATTTATAATTTATGAGAATTTTTAATTAATTTAATACTATTTAAAATTGGTGAATTATAATTTTGATGTGTTAGCTAGTGAACCCTAGAACTGTTGAGCATAGAGACTAACCATGACCATGGGGACCCAACCATGTGATTAGAATGACTATTTACAACTTTTTAGGCTAAGGATATTTTGGTCATTTTGTGACTTTGAATTTTTTAGGATTTTGATTAATTGGTGAATTTTAGATTATTTTAAGAATATTTAAATTGATGTATTATGATTTTGTCATTTTTTATATTTTAATATTTTGGGAAAGTTTTATATTTTTAATATTGTTTTTATTGGATTTGTTTAGTCGGGTTTGAGTTTCGTCTCGTTCCGACTTGTATTGTGACCCGGGTAGCTTAAACTCTAGATGGGACCCAATATTAAGTTAAGCATGTCCCACAAAACCCAACATTTAAGTTAGTTAGTTAGACTAATTTTTATCATGTTAGAATGGTTAAGTTAGAGACTCAAAACTAGATCCTTTTGACCCCAAACTTGAACCTAGTCTAGACTTAACCATATGAGACTAGAGAGGGGCAATTAGGATATTTCCCATTAGCCCTAATGGACTCTTTATGGCAGCCACTTTTAGGGGAGAATGATTCAATTCATTCATTACAATCTTGCCTCTTTTATTTTCCTTTTGTTCTTCCCTAATTTTAGAGAGCCTTCCCTTTGATTTGATCTCCAAATCAAATCATTCCTTCACCAAATCTTCCCTCAATCATTCCCATTCTCCAAGGGAAGGGTGCTACCAAGGATTGGAAGAGAAGTGCAAGGAGGAGTGTCCACTTTTGGGGATCTTCGTATCGGAGCCGTGTCCTAAAGGATTTTATTGGAATTCCACTCCCAATAGGTAAAACTCATCCTCTAAATCGATTTTCTTTGCATATAAATTAGTTTTGAATCCGTAGGATCCATCCTCATGCATGTGTCCCCTTTAGATTCAAATTTGAGGCCATTTAGAGCTCTCTTGAGGATTTTAGATATGTTTCTTGTGTCCTACTTAATAGATCCCAAATTAGGACACCCCATGTGTATGTATGTATGATAATAGTTTAAATAAATATTTAAATTTAGTTTTAGAATGGTTAGAGAGTGGATTGATCTTAGTTAGGATGGTTAGAATGAGTTTCATTTGGATACCTATGTTGGTATCCAAGTATCTTGGCCTACATGTGTTTCTTTTGTCCAAAATAACTCAAATTCGTCATAATATTCATCCACATTTTTATTAACCAAAGCAACTTAGAAATGTCATAACTTTTAGCTTAGAACTCTGTTTTATCTCCCTTTTTTTAAAGAACTGTATCGAAGTTAGCTTTCCAAATATATATTTTAATAAGCCAAAATCGTTCTGGAACTTTTTGTAAAATTATTTGAGTGTCAGCTGTCCGAAAGACAAACACGTTTCGGTGTTTTCGCGATTTCGGGAGCTTCCGGACACGAAAATACGATCCGTTTGAAGTTTCGGAAAGCTAACACGAAGGGCTACGGCATACTTTAATCCTAGAATTTAGTAAAAGCCCAATTGGTACAGTATTGGTTTTAAGTAGAAGAGTGACTATACGACATAGACATTTTGTGTAACCTATGAGCCTATGTAGTATGAATATTAAATGAATATAGAGTATGTAATGTATGATATGTTAGATGAATAAAATGAAATATATATGATAAGTATCCTCTTTACATTAATGTATATATATGGTTGAATACAAGCATGTAGGAATGCAATCAATGTAATGTATGTATTCATATATATTTTGAGTTAAATATATGAGTTTGTATGCATATATTATATGTATGCATGTATGCAGGAATGAATGTAATATAATGTAGAGTATGCATATATGAATATAATCTATGCAAGTATATAATGTATTTAAATATGTATGTATGTCTGCATCTATGTAGGTATGTATAGGTGAATGAATGAATGCAAGTGTGCATATATGATATGTATGTAGGCATGTATGCAATGTATGTATGTATACATGATATATATGTATGCATGTATGCAATATAAGAATGTATGAATGTATACATGTATGTTGTGTATCCATGTATGTATGTGTGGATACATGAATCACGTATGTATATTGTGATAACATAAATGAATGGATGTATAAATGCATGAATGAATGTCATATATGAATGAATGAATGAATCAAAGGTATAAGTAAAATATAATGCATTGTAATGAATGTTAACATATATAATGTATAAAAGTATGTATGTAAATGTGCATGAATGTATATATCTATGTAACTATGTAAATATGCATGATATAACATATACCTATATATACAAATATGTATGTGATGTGGATATGCATGTATGTATGAAGGTATGTATTTATATATAGTATCTATTTTATATTATGTATTATTGTGATTCACATTGCCTTGTGATTGTGTGAGTGCTAGCCTAGGCTTGGTTAGGCCTAATGAGACTTGTTAGACTTGTTTGGGCTAGGACTTGACCTAGTTGACCTAGTTTGACTAGTGTGGTTGACTAGAGTTGACCAAGTGTTGACTTTAGTCTAGTTTGACCTAGACAGCATGTAGATGCATTGCAGCAGTCTATTTTACTATTTTGGACATGTAGTGACTTGTACTGTTCTATAGGAGCCAGACACCACTCCTCGGACAATATATTCTCTTCAGATATTCAGGATACCAGGCGAGTACATTCTCTGATCATTTTATATCTTGTTTAGGATTATATTCCTGCTTTAGATTACTTTACTTGATGCTGACACGTTGGTAACACGGATTAGTACTATATGGATCCCTTCATGAGATATTATCCCCCTCGGGAGCATCAGATACTCATGTCTCGTGTGTTTCACTTACATCATGTATCTCTTACTTCTATTATCATGAATCTTCATGTATCAGCTTGTGATTCCTGTACTCTCATGAATCACAGAGCCTTCACAAATCTATTCATGAATCACTCTTAAATCACCCTTTATGGGCCATTAGTATAGTCATGAATCTTAACGTAACTTGACTGGATCCTTGTGTATTGATTGGGGATGGAGGAGTAGAAACTGAGTATGTGAATAATTCCAAAGTAGTATAGTCATGAATCACCTCTTTAGTATAGTCATGAATCACCCTCCAGCTGTTCATTGTTCA
>JANAVB010034420.1:10942315-10994815 GCA_029216955.1 Iris pallida
GGTATACCGCCGACACTACGGCGTAGGCTGGATGTACCCACGTCTCGTGCCCTTACACCGGGTGCGGGTCTTGACACGTTTTAAGTGGTGGCCCATGCAGGTCCTCTCAGTCGCAACTAGTGCAATTTCATAGTGGTACTGAACTAGAGTATCACTACAGCATGCAGTAGGATATAGGCTATAAGTTAAGGTACTCAATCACATTAGAAAAACTCTTATCTAATTCTTGCTGCTAATTGCCTTCTTTTGAAAGTAAACTGTCCTCCTTTGATTATATCGCTTCTTTCTCAGTAAATGATTCTTTGTTTGATCTGTCTTCAGGATGGTGGAGACACGATCACAAAGGGATACCGGTGAGAGGTCTGCCACTTCTCACACGACTCAACAGGACCCTGGGACCACAGTACCTCTTGTTCCAGCTCAGGTGGGCCCGTCTGCAACTTTTGGGGGTGCATCTCCACCGGTTTTGAGGACTGCCCCAGGAGTTCAGGGAAGCTACCACCACCGCCCCAGGGGGCAGTTAATGTGGTGCAGTTCTTCGCCTTCATGCAGCAGATGATGGAGACTCAGCGATGCCAGGCAGAAGATATGAGGCAGGGCATTGACAACGCCCATCAGTTAGGGATGGTGGCAGTAGAGAAGGTGGCTGCCTAACCACGGGAAGGGCAGATCCAGCTGTACCAGCCGAAGACTCTAGGCATTCAGGACTTCCAAAAGATGCGACTGTAGGGCCTAAAATTCAAGTTGTGCCCTGAATATACTAATCAGTGATCAAGTTGCGCCCCAAAAATTAGGTTGCGTCACTGATATGAAGCTCAGAGAACAGACTGCGCCGCTGAACAGGTTGTGCCATATATCAGACTGCGTCCAGTCTTGTTGCACGAAAATTTACGTGGCGTCTAACACTTAATGGCCATCATTACCTGACAACACTGACAACTGACAAACACAGTGAATGTGTCACGATCCGCACCCTAGAGTAAGGGCACGAGACGTGGGTACATCCAGCCTACGCCGCAGTGTCGGCGGTAGAACGCTGTCCTAGGTCAACATACATCTAACAGTATATATATCTAAACAGTTTATACTCCCCGAATGGGGGTGACATAGCAGTAATAAACTCAATCATAACTAAGGAAGAGATAACACGATATGAAATAGAACTCAAGGAAACAAATAGATGAAAAAGTAGTCTAAGATAATCCCAGCAAATAACCAGAAGTACATGGTCTCAGATACAGAATGAAAGAATATATACAACTCTGAACTCAGAATAAAGTCTAGCTAAAACATGTCTCAAGACTACATAAAAAGATAAGCCTAACTAGACTAGTCTAGGCAATCGGGGTGAAATCCTCAGCTAGAGCTGGGTCCTCCTGAGGGTCCAGCTCGCAGGTGTCATCTAAGGCTGCCCCATAGAAAGTGTCAAGGCAGGCCTCCTCCTCGTCCTCTGTAATATTTCAACAGGTCCAGTCAGGACAGGAGTGAGCACAGTACATCTCAACAGTTCATAGCAGGTTAGAAAATATAATCATGCAGTAAAGTAAGATACAAGTACTGAAAGAAGTGCAGTATGTAAACAGAGAGAGAGAAAGCTGTAATAGAAATATCTACTATAAATAGAGAACTAACATGTGGCTAGTGAGTCAGAGTACAACATGGACATGTAAATGGCATGGGATGATTCTGATGCTACACTATGGAATGATTCTGATGCTACACTACTGGTGTATTATTCATATGTCCACTTCTACTCCCCCGTACCCCCAATCAATACACAAGGATCCAACCAGGTTATGTTATGATTCCATGCATAGGCCCCCGAAGGGTGATACATGGATGTCCCATAAATGGGGATTCTAGGAGACCCAATAAATAGGATAAGGATTCCAGGAAGACTCTGTGATCATAAGAGTATATGTCACAAGTGATCGAAGAACCAATGAAGCATAGTGATACGCCATGTAAGTGAAACGCACAGAACATGTAGTACCCTATGCTCCCTAAGGATAACATCTCAAGAAGGGATCCATATAGTACCAATCCGTGTGACCAACGTGACAGTACAAGTAAAGTAATCTATTGCAGGAAATAATTCTAAGCAGGATATGAAATGATCAGAGAATGTACTCGCTTGGTATCTGAGTGTCCAATATGAAAGTACTGTCCGAGGAGTGGTGTCTGGCTCCTAATCAGAACAGCACAAGTCACAACAAGTCCAAAATGGTATAATGAAGTCCTAATATGTATTCTACAAGATTCTAGGTCAATCTAGGCCAAAGTCAACTCTTGGTCAACTCTGGTCAACCCTAGAAGTCAAACTAGGTCAACCAAGTCTAAATTAGGTCAAACTAGTCTACACTAGACTATATTAGCCTAATACTAGGTCACTCAACCTACACTAGCTAGTACACACACTACTAGGCTATCTAGACTAACTACAAGTTATATGTCATCCAACACCATATGTAAAATACACTAGCTAGGTACCCATATACCTATACATAGGTATAGGCACAACACATATCATGGATATATATATATATATATATATATATATATATATATATACATCACAAACCTACCTTAGGTTATAGTGCAACTATTAGGAACATCACATTATATATATATATATATATATATATATATATATATATATATATATATATAAATATATATATATATATATATATATATATATATATATATATAGGCTTAATATATATACATACATTATGTATTGTAAACAAACCTATATATCAACCTATAAAAAGAAGGAATAGGAAAAGAGAGAGAGAGAGGGAGTGTATATGTGTGTGTGTGAGAGCAAGAATGTAATGTGTGTGCAATGTGAGTGATGAGGGGTGAGGCATACATGAAAGGGCTGAGTGTGCAAGCTAAAAAGAAATCAAAATCTGGAAACAGTGGCTGTGTATGTGTGTAATGTTTGTGTCAAGAGAGTGATGTGAGGTATGTAAAAGTGTAGCAGGGAAAAGGACTAAGGGCTGAACTTATAGGCAGTGCAGGAATAGGGTTCAAGTTATTTGAAGAAAACATATATCATGCAACACATTGAAGCATCAAAACATTTCATGAAGTCTCAGGTTTCAGTCATAACAAAACAGTCCACATTCCTAACATTCCCAGATTTAGTCTTAGATCAGTCCCTTCCTAGGTTTATACAACATGGGAAAACACCCAAATTCATAAAGAAACACAAAGGAAAATCAGTGTAAAACAGTTCACTGTTATCAGTTATCATTCACTCTTGCATTCTCAGTTTTAGTCTTAATATAATTTCAGTTTTTATCCAACCCTCAAGTCTCCAAATATAATTCATTACTCAACGAAAATCACTCAAACTTGACACACATGAAGATCAGCTATAGGAGAACAAATCTAGGAACTATAACCAAACATTTAACAGCATTAAATGGATTAAAATAGGTGGTAAAGTCCATGTTTGAAAACTGGAAAAACAGGATACTGAACATCAATTTCAGAAATTGCTAATTTGTCAAAACCTATTGAAAAACATATTATAATACAAAATGAAAGGTTGTTAATTGAAATATACAATGTATAGGTGTCCCACTAGGTGTTTGTGTCCATACTGGAGGACACAAACGTGTCCAAACTACTAAAACCCCAAACGGGCATAACAGTGCACTGTCGAGTGCACTGCCTCGTGCACATGTGTACTCGTGTCGTGCACACGACACAGGACACAATAGTGTCTCGTGGTCATCCACATAGATAGCCCACCTATAGGGCTATCTCATAGGCCAACTGGCCAGTGTCCACTTCGTGTCAGTGTCGGATACGAGAGTCGTATCGGTGGCTAGTAACTAACAGTACACAAGCATTGAAATCCACGTGCGACGGAGATTTCTCCCCCGACACGCCACGTGGGCACGTGAGACTTGACACGTGGCATGTCCGTCAGTGCCCCATGGCTCGTGTCAAGTTTCGTGTCATAAAAATGTGTGTCGTGTCCTCCAGAGCCCCCGAACAGCAGGGGATCCAATCTCGAGCGCGCGCGCGCGTGTCCACGCGTGTCCACGCGTCGAAATTGACACAAGCTGACACAATAACCACCACAGAAGAATAGAAATGCATAAGCAATAGTAAAACCTAATTTTCTATTTAAAAACTTTGCACAAAAGAAATCGAAATGCCCTTTGTGGCATTTCGACAAACACTCTGAACAGGGTCTGATACGTGTCCAGAACGGACACAAAACCTATGAAACCCGACACGAAACTAATGTAGACACTTAGGGGACTCCTAGGGCTTCCTAATCATGAAAAGAAATCGAAGTTTCATGGAGAATTAAGAAAGTTACCTATGGATGAACTTTCATAAAAAATCCCCTTTGTTGAGCTCCTCTCTTGATATCCCAATCCAATCAAAACAACCTCAAACTGAAATAAAACTCCAATAACAGCAAGAACAGTAATATTAGGATCCAATGCAACTTGTTTGGGTGAAAAAGGATCTAAAACAGATTTTCTATGGTTTTTTTGAACATGGAGACTTACCTCTTTCTTCTCTTGAAATAAATTCCTAAAGAAGAGGCTAGCCCTAGATTTTAGGAGAGATTATATAGGGTGATGATCCCAATGTAGATAGGGTGGCCGGCCAAGTGGGTCTAGGGATTTGGGTTTTGCTATTTTGGGCTTTGGGCCAAACTACAAGGCTTTGAGTTAAAAAAATGATTTATCAAAGGCTCTAAATCATAAGTCATGACTTATGACTTTCTAATTCCTAATGCTAACTAGAGTCTAATGACCAAACCAAGGATTAGCTTAGGCTAGACTAGAGTCATATAACCTAACCAAGTCCATACTAACTAGGGTTAGTCCCTAGGTTGGTCTACAGGGTCAACACTAGTCAAAGTCAACCTAGTCCAAACAATTCCAAAATAATTCCTAAAAAATTCCCATAAATTCAAATAAATTCTAATAAATTTAAATTACCCCAAAAATGTCAAAAATACCCTCACACTAGAATGTGATAGTGACAAATCTACCCTCCTTAAAAGAATTTTGTCCTCGAAATTGAAAGGCAAAATACAACTGATGAGAAGGATAGAAGGTATACCTCACGGTCCAAAAAGATAAGGGTAGCGCTCGCGCATCTCATCCTCCCGCTCCCAGGTAGACTCTCCTGGAGAATGATACCTCCATGCGACGCGTACCAAGGGTATCACCTGGTTCCTCAGAACCTTCTCCCGTCGATCCAGTATCTCCACTGGCTGCTCTGGATAGCTGAGAGAAGGCCCAACCTCTATCTCTGAATGATCGAGCACATGGCTAGGGTCAGCCACGTACCGTCTTAACTGTGATACATGGAATACGTTGTGGACCCCCACTAGCACAGGCGGCAAGTCTAGCCTGTATGCAACGTCACCGACTCTTTCGCTGATAACGAAAGGGCCGATGAAGCGCGGGCTAAGCTTCCCGCCTCCACCAAAACGTATCGTACCACGAGTCGGAGATATCCTCAAGAAAACCTGGTCTCCGACCTAATCACAAGCAAGGTCTCAATTAATTATAATAAACAAACATGATCAAAATCACAAACAAACAAACCTAAATCTAATCCTACTCTAATCTGTACCTCAAACTCCAATGGCCTCCCGTGGCTATCGGCCCAGTGCCGATGTCTATCCTGCGCCATGCGAAGTCTGTCCCTGATGAGCTTCACCTCCTCAGTTGCATCAACAACCATCTATGGCCCCAGTAAAGCTCGTTCACCAACATCATCCCAAGATAAGGGTGTACGGCACCTACGCCCGTACAGAGCCTCAAAAGGTGACATCTCAATGCTGGCCTGGAAACTATTGCTGTAAGCAAACTCCACCAAATAAAGATGATCCTCCCAGGAACCTCCAAAGTCCAGGACGCACGTCCGTAGTATATCCTCAAGTGTCTGAATAGTCCGCGCTCTGACTGTCCGTCCGTTTGGGGGTGGTATACAGTACTAAACTTGAGCTAAGTGCCCAAGCTGGTCTGCAGACTCCTCCAGAAATGGGAAGTAAAACGTCTATCCCGATCTGAGACGATGCTGACCGGAACCCCGTGAATCCTGACTATCTGTCGTATATACATCTCCGCTAGCCTCTCTGTAGACGTACCCACCTTGAATGGCAAGAAATGGGCCGATTTGGTCAACCTGTCAACGATGAACCAAATCGTGTCTTTTCCTCCTGGAGTACGCGGCAATCCTGAAACGAAGTCCATAGTGATATGCTCCCATTTCCACTCGGGAATGGGCAGCGGCTGCAATAATCCACCGGGCCTCTGCCTCTCTGCCTTGACCTGCTGACAGACCAAGCACCTAGCCACGAAGCGAGCCACCTCCCGCTTCATCCCTGACCACCAAACATGCTCCCGCAGATCTTGGTACATCTTGTTGGCACCCGGGTATATAGAGTACTGAGATCTGTGGGCCTCCTGTATAACCTGCTCCCTGAGATCTCCGTTGGGCACACATAATCTGGAACCGTGCTTCAAGGCACCATCCTCTGCAAAAGAAAACTCGCCCTCCAGCAATCCTGCTCGAACCTGCTCCCGGAGACACCGCAGAGCAACATCCTCAAACTGTGCCGACTTGATCCTCTCCACCAAGTCCGACTGAATCTGCATCCCCCATAACTGGATCTGTACTCCGGGTACGATCACCTCAATCCCAAGGCTCTCCAAGTCGGCAAGCAAATGCCGATCCATGGTCAAACACATGGCTGTCGGATACCTACTAAAGGCATCGGCAACCACGTTGGCCTTCCCTGGGTGATACTGAAGTAGGATGTCAAAGTCCTTCATCAACTCTAGCCATCTGCGCTGTCTCATGTTCAACTCCTTCTGAGTGAACACATACTTTAAACTTTTGTAATCTGTGAAGATCTCCACCCTCTCACCATACAGATAATGCTTCCACAGCTTCAGAGCAAATATCACTGCTGCCAGCTCCAGGTCGTGGGTAGGGTAGTTCTTCTCATGGGGATGTAATTGCCTAGAAGTATAGGCAATCACCTTCCCATGCTGCTGTAAGACGCAACCCAGCCCCTTCCCTGAAGCATCACTATAAATAGTGAAACCACCCGATCCTGAAGGCAATGTCAGAATTGGAGCTGTCGTAAGCCGCTTCTTCAACTCATCAAAAGCTGCCTGACACTCCTCTGACCAAACATACTCAGCATCCTTCCGGGTCAACCGAGTCAACGGCTCTGCAACCCAGGAGAAATCCTGCACGAATCTCCGATAATATCCTGCCAGCCCCAGGAAACTCCTGATCTCTGCAACTGAAGTCGGCGCTGCCCATGCCTCAACTGCTATAATCTTCTTGGGGTCAATTGAGACACCATCTCCAGTCACCACATGCCCCAAGAAGTCTACCCGATCTAAGAAGAACTCACACTTGGAGAGCTTCTCGTAAAGCTGCTCCTTCCTGAGAATCTCCAGCACTATCCTCAAATGCTCCTCGTGCTCCTCCTCAGTCTTAGAATATATCAAGATATCGTCAATAAACACTACCACAAACTGATCCAGATACTGGTGGAACACCTTGTTCATAAGGTTCATAAACACTGCTGGTGCATTGGTTAGCCCAAACGGCATAACCAAAAACTCAAACTGCCCGTACCGCATCATGAAAGCGGTCTTGGGAATATCCTCCCTCTTCACCTTCACCTGGTGATATCCCGACCTCAGATCAATCTTGGAAAATACCCGAGCTCCGCTCAACTGGTCAAATAGATCGTCGATCCGCGGCAGTGGGTATTTATTCTTGATCGTGAGGTTGTTGAGTGCCCTATAGTCAATACACATGCGTACTGACCCATCCTTCTTCGGCACGAACAACACTGGTGCACCCCATGGCGACGAACTCGAGCGGATGAAGCCCTTGTCCTGCAGCTCATCCACATGCTTCTTCAGCACCACCAGCTCGCTGTTGTTCACCCGATAGACATGCTGAGAGATGGGTTCCGCTCCTGGAACCAAGTCTATCGAGAACTCTATGTCTCTGTCTGGTGGCAATCCCGACAACTCCTCTGGGAAAACATCTATATAATCTGCTATCAAGGGGTGTGGAATCGTCTGCTCCTCGACCGAGACTCCACAGAAGACTCCGTTGATCTGCTCTACCTGACGTCTGAAGTACTCAAACTCTGGCTCCCCCGACGCTCTGAAAAGAACTCTACCCCATCTGCAATCAATGCTGGCGTGGTGCCTGCTCAACCAATCCATGCCTAGTACTATATCGTAGTTCGGTAATGGCATTACGAGCAGGCTCACCTCCAACTCACGGCCTCCCAAAACTACTCTCCGACCCTTACAAATATCACTCACGAGGATAATACCACCCCTGGTCGTGATCTTGTAAGTCCTAGGCAACGATTCAGCTACGATACCATGTCTAATCGTAAAAGATACTGATATGAAGCTATGCGAAGCACCGGAATCGAATAATACAAAAGCTGGACTGGGGTCGAGAAGGATCGAACCTGCAATCAGCTCTCCAGTCACCTCTGCATCTCCAGCTGCCATGGCGAAAGCTCGCCCCTGCAGGCCTTCCCTGGTCTGCTGCTGGTGCTGAACAAATCTCTGCTGCTGCGTCGGTAGGGCTGGTCCCCGCTGCTGACCTGCTGGAGCCCTGGCTCCACCTTCCGGAGCTGCTCGTCCTATACGGCACTCCCTCATCTGGTGGTCTGTTGAACCACACACTAGGCGCTGGCCCAGCCTCTTCTGGCACTCATTGGCGACATGCCCGGGCTTCTTATAGTAGACACAAGTGATAACCTGCCTCTGGACCTGCTGGTGCTGCCTCGGCTGCTGCTGCTGATGAACTGGCCTCTGCTGAATCGGCTACGGCTGGAACTGCCTCAGTTGCTGATGCTGAAAGTGGGGCCTCTTGGCCTGGCCTCCGCTGCTGCTGCTGCCCCCAACTGGGTCTTTCCCCCTCTTGAGCCTAAGCTCAAGATCATCCTCTGCCAACAAGGATCCCGTCAAGATCTTCTCGAATGTGGCATCCTGGTTGCCCTTGGTCAAGGACTTTACCTCCTTGACTAGACCCTTTCTGAACCTCTGGGCCTTCGCCGTCTCGCTCAAGCCCTCCACAAACCTGCCGAGGCGGCCGAACTCCCCGGCGTACTCCTCCACTGAGAGACTCCCTTGGACTAGGCTCTCGAACTGCGTCTCTAAGGCTCTGAGTGCTGAATCTAGGAAGAACTTCTTCTTGAAGAAGCCCTTGAACTGCTCGCAAGTCTGCCCAGCTACCCCCACCCTGGGGTCTGACTGATACCAGGTGCGAGCAAGATCTCGCATTCGGCTAGCTGCGGCCTCGATCTGAAGATCTGCTGGAATCCTGGTCAAGCGGAAGATCTCCTCTATATGCTCGATCCACTCATCGGCATATAGGATCCCCTCTGTCCCCAGAAAGTCTCTAGGGCTCATCTTCTGAAACTGCTCTATCCCCGGTGTCCTCGGCTGATGGACTACTGGTCGAGCTGCGACCGTCGTAAGGGCCAGCTCCATGCCCCTGTCCTGTCGAGCCTGCTGTCGGTCCATGAACTGCTGGAAATACGCGAACATCTGAGCTGCGTCCACGTATCCTGGAGGCGGCTGCTGGAAGGGATCCTCTGGGATGACCGGGTCCTGTCTCCGAGTCGGTGGATGCATACCCCATGTTGCTGCTGCCGAGGTCTCAATACGAGCAGAGGTGGCAGGAGCTGCAGTCCCCTGGCCCCGCTGTACTGGCTGAGAGGTAGCAGTCCCCTCTATAGCATCCTCATGAATGGCACGCGGCGATCGAGTCTCTACCATCCTGAAGATAGACAAACAAGAGTATCAATTTCTAAAAAAGAAGCGAAATAACAAAGGCGGACAGTTAAAAATTCAAAGGATCAGCTGACAATAAGGATTTAGATGGCAAATAAAAGAATTTTTCCTAAAGTGATTGAGTACCTTAAAAATTAATGTCCTATATCCTACTGCAGGCTGTAGTGATACTCTAATTCGAATACCACTACACTTCTAGTCTAGACCTGCATGGGCCACCACTAAAAATGTGTCACGACCCGCACCCTAGAGTAAGGGCACGAGACGTGGGTACGTCCAGCCTACGCCGCAGTGTCGGCGGTAGAACGCTGTCCTAGGTCAACATACATCTAACAGTATATATATCTAAACAGTTTATACTCCCCGAATGGGGTGACATAGCAGTAATAAACTCAACCACAACTAAGGAAGAGATAGCACGATATAAAATAGAACTCAAGGAAACAAATAGATGAAAAAGTAGTCTAAGATAATCCCAGCAAATAACCAGAAGTACATGGTCTCAGATACAGAATGAAAGAATTTATACAACTCTGAACTTAGAATAAAGTCTAGCTAAAACATGTCTCAAGACTACATAAAAAGATAAGCCTAACTAGACTAGTCTAGGCAATCGGGGTGAAATCCTCAGCTAGAGCTGGGTCCTCCTGAGGGTCCAGCTCGCAGGTGTCATCTAAGGCAGCCCCGTAGAAAGTGTCAAGGCAGGCCTCCTCCTCGTCCTCTGTAATATTTCAACAGGTCCAATCAGGACAAGAGCGAGCACAGTACATCTCAACAGTTCATAGCAGGTTAGAAAATATAATCATGCAGTAAAGTAAGATACAAGTACTGAAAGAAGTGCAGTATGTAAACAGAGAGAGAAAGCTGTAATAGAAATATCTACTATAAATAGAGAACTAACATGTGGCTAGTGAGTCAGAGTACAACATGGACATGTAAATGGCATGGGATGATTCTGATGCTACACTATGGAATGATTCTGATGCTCCACTACTGGTGTATTATTCACATGTCCACTTCTACTCCCCCGTACCCCCAATCAATACACAAGGATCCAACCAGGTTATGTTATGATTCCATGCACAGGCCTCCGAAGGGTGATACATGGATGTCCCACAAATAAGGATTCTAGGAAACCCAATAAATGGGATAAGGATTCCAGGAAGACTCTTTGATCATAAGAGTATATGTCACAAGTGATCGAAGAACCAATGAAGCATAGTGATACGCCATGTAAGTGAAACGCACAGAACATGTAGTACCCGATGCTTCCTAAGGATAACATCTCAAGAAGGGATCCATATAGTACCAATCCGTGTGACCAATGTGACAGTACAAGTAAAGTAATCTACTGCAGGAAATAATTCTAAGCAGGATATGAAATAATCAGAGAATGTACTCGCCTGGTATCTGAGTGTCCAATATGAAAGTACTGTCCGAGGAGTGGTGTCTGGCTCCTAATCAGAACAACACAAGTCATAACAAGTCCAAAATGGTATAATGAAGTCCTACTATGCATTCTAATGATTCTAGGTCAATCTAGGCCAAAGTCAACTCTTGATCAACTCTGGTCAACCCTAGAAGTCAAACTAGGTCAACCAAGTCTAAATTAGGTCAAACTAGTCTACACTAGACTATATTAGCCTAATACTAGGTCACACAACCTACACTAGCTAGTACACACACTACTAGGCTATCTAGACAAACTACAAGTTATATGTCATCCAACACCATATGTAAAATACACTAGCTAGGTACCCATATAGCTATACATAGGTATAGGCACAACACATATCATGGATATATATATATATACATCACAAACCTACCTTAGGTTATAGTGCAACTATTAGGAACATCACATCACATCACATCACATTATATATATATATATATATATATATATATATATATATATATATATATATATATATATATATATATATATATATATATATAGGCTTAATATAAAAAAAAATTATATATATATATATATATAGGCTTAATATATATACATACATTATGTATTGTAAACAAACCTATATATCAACCTATAAACTGGAGGAATAGGAAAAGAGAGAGAGAGAGAGTGTATATGTGTGTGTGTGAGAGCAAGAATGTAATGTGTGTGCAATGTGAGTGATGAGGGGTGAGGCATACATGAAAGGGCTGAGTGTGCAAGCTAAAAAGAAATCAAAATCTGGAAACAGTGGCTGTGTATGTGTGTAATGTTTGTGTCAAGAGAGTGATGTGAGGTATGTAAAAGTGTAGCAGGGAAAAGGACTAAGGGCTGAACTTATAGGCAGTGCAGGAATAGGGTTCAAGTTATTTGAAGAAAACATATATCATACAACACATTGAAGCATCAAAACATTTCATGAAGTCTCAGGTTTCAGTCATAACAAAACAGTCCACATTGCTAATATTCCCAGATTTAGTCTTAGATCAGTCCCTTCCCAGGTTTATACAACATGGGAAAACACCCAAATTCATAAAGAAACACAAAGGAAAATCAGTGTAAAACAGTTCACTGTTATCAGTTATCAATCACTCTTGCATTCTCAGTTTTAGTCTTAATACAATTTCAGTTTTTATCCAACCCTCAAGTCTCCAAATATAATTCATTACTCAACGAAAATCACTCAAACTTGACACACATGAAGATCAACTATAGGAGAACAAATCTAGGAACTATAACCAAACATTTAACAGCATTAAATGGATTAAAATAGGTGGCAAAGTCCATGTTCGAAAACTGGAAAAACAAGATACTGAACATCAATTTAAGAAATTGCTAATTTGTCAAAACCTATTGAAAAACATATTAAAATACAAAATAAAAGGTTGGTAATTGAAACATACAATGTATAGGTGTCCCACTAGGTGTTTGTGTCCATACTGGAGGACACAAACGTGTCCAAACTACTAAAACCCCAAACGGGCATAACAGTGCACTGTCGAGTGCACTGCCTCGTGCACACGTGCACTCGTGTCGTACACACGACACAGGACACAATAGTGTCTCGTGGTCATCCACATGGA
This sequence comes from Iris pallida, assembly GCA_029216955.1. Lineage (NCBI taxonomy): Eukaryota > Viridiplantae > Streptophyta > Magnoliopsida > Asparagales > Iridaceae > Iris > Iris pallida. The sequence continues at coordinate 10,955,200 of JANAVB010034420.1, forward strand.
TAGCCCACCTATAGGGCTATCTCATAGGCCAACTGGCCAGTGTCCACTTCGTGTCAGTGTCGGATACGAGAGTCGTATCGGTGGCTAGTAACTAACAGTGCACAGGCATTGAAATCCACGTGCGACAGAGATTTCTCCTCCGACACGCCACGTGGACACGTGAGACTTGACACGTGGCATGTCAGTCAGTGCCCCATGGCTCGTGTCAAGTTTCGTGTCATAAAAATGTGTGTCGTGTCCTCCAGAGCCCCCGAACAACAGGAGATCCAATCCCGAGCGCGCATGCGCGTGTCCACGCGTCGAAATCGACACAAGCCGAAACAATAACCACCAAAGAATAATAGAAATGCATAAGCAACAGTAAAACCTAATTTTCTATTTAAAAACTTTGCACAAAAGAAATCAAAATGCCCTTTGTGGCATTTCGACAAACACTCTGAACAGGGTCTGATACGTGTCCAGAACGGAAACGAAACCTATGAAACCCGACACAAAACTAATGCAGACACTTAGGGGACTCCTAGGGCTTCCTAATCATGAAAAGAAATCGAAGTTTCATGGAGAAATGAGAAAGTTACCTATGGATGAACTTTCAAGAAAAATCCCCTTTGTTGAGCTCCTCTCTTGATATCCCAATCCAATCAAAACAACCTCAAACTGAAATAAAACTCCAATAACAGCAAGAACAGTAATATTAGGATCCAATGCAACTTGTTTGGGGGAAAAAGGATCTAAAATAGATTTTCTATGGTTTTTTTGAACATGGAGACTCACCTCTTTCTTCTCTTGAAATAAATTCCTAAAGAAGAGGCTAGCCCTAGATTTTAGGAGAGATTATATAGGATGATGATTCCAATGTAGATAGGGTGGCCGGCCAAGTGGGTCTAGGGATTTGGGTTTTGCTATTTTGGGCTTTGGGCCAAACTACAAGGCTTTGAGTTAAAAAAAATGATTTATCAAAGGCTCTAAATCATAAGTCATGACTTATGACTTTCTAATTCCTAATGCTAACTAGAGTCTAATGACCAAACCAAGGATTAGCTTAGGCTAGACTAGAGTCATATAACCTAACCAAGTCCATACTAACTAGGGTTAGCCCCTAGGTTGGTCTACAAGGGTCAACACTAGTCAAAGTCAACCTAGTCCAAACAATTCCAAAAAAATTCCTAAAAAAATCCCATAAATTCAAATATATTCTAATAAATTTAAATTACCCCAAAAATGTCAAAAATACCCTCACACTAGAATGTAGTAGTGACAGAATAAGGAAAAATCTCTTCGAATCCCGTGAATTATGCCGCTCAAGGAGAGTTGGTTGACAGCTGTCCTGTACGCTTCGTAAGTTGCGTCTAGGCACAATCCAGACAAAATCTTTAGTTGCGCCTAGGCGCAATATGAATGACTTCTGCTCAAAAGCTGCCACGTGTCTAGGCACGGCTCAATCAGGCGCAGTCGATCGAAGCTCGCGCAACCTGATAAAGTTGAGATAACTTACATTCTAAAGCAGGATGACGTGGCGCACATGCCACTAATCTCTCAAGACGTGTCTACTATCCTGTATACGACCATGCGCATCTCAATCACATGATGCCACGCGTCTAAATACAGTTAGTACACGATTTAACAACTGAATGAAAGTTGGTGCAACAGGAGGTTGGCGCAACCCAATGTGGCACAATCCAGCCTCGTGCACATCAGAATAACTGCTAAAACAATTATTTCTTGAACTCTATAAATAGAGTTTCCAATCATTGTGAAATCATCAGATACATACCCATAGAGATCAAGAACTCTTGCAAAATTGCTGCTGCATTCTCCAGAGGCTACAGTCTTCAAGTTCACATAGTCCAAGGGATAAAGTGATCGTCTTCTGATCAGCTTTCTACAGTTGTACTTCCCCAGAATTTATTGTACTTTGTACTATTCTTTTTTCAAGTTTGGAATAAACTTTTTTGTTTTTGCAAACAAAATGGTGACTCCACTGGGGACGAGTTTCTTCTCCGACGAGAAGGTGACAACTCAATGTGACACTGCGTCGATCGGCAAGGCGCAGAAGACTCTGGTTGTTCAAGTCAACCAGACAGCCTACGAGAATATGATCAGCACCAAGAGCAACAAGCGTACAGCGGCTATCGCCAAGAACAGGACTGTGTGGGCTCCTAAATCTCCTATGGTCACTGTTGCCCAGGCGTAACCTGAGTGTTCAGTGGCCAAGGCACAATCTGTCTCGGCGGCTCAGGCACAGCTTGCTTCTGTTGCCCGTGCACAACCTATTCATCTTGCTGCCCACGCGCAGTCTACTACTCTCTTTGCTGCCAAGGTGCAGCCTGTTTAAGCTATTATTGAGGTGCAGTCTACCCATGTTGCTGCCAAGGCACCATCAGTAGCCCGTAGGACTATGGCACAACCCAAGCAATCAGCACATCAGGCGCAGTCTGCTACTCTGGCGCAACTCAAGGGAACTAGTCTTTTGGCTATTCCTTCTTCTAATTCTCAAGTTCTGAACTTGGAGAATCAATATTCTAGTGCCAACACTAGACAGAACAAAGGGAAGAGTCATTTGATACTTTCTCAATTGGCACAATCTGTGCCTAAAATGGTCTTACGACAGAACAAAGGAAAATGCTTCTTAGCTGACCCTCTACAAAATAAAAAAAAGCACCCTTTGGTCTTTTCTCAAACTTTCCTGGTCTATGACTCAGAGGAAGATATATCAGATTCTATTCCTTTAAACAGAGGTCTTTGGATCTCTGATATTGGAAAGAATATGACCAAAGAGGTATGTTACCTACCCCTATGGGGTTTGGTCAAGACCTTCCCACCTTGCAAATTTTAAGATCCAAGTAAGAAAAATTGAGGGTATCACAAACAGAGACACCTGGAGCAGAATTTTCTGATTTACGCGCTTATCTTAATAGACGTCAACCAATATCAACTTTGGCGAAACGTAAGAACCCTATGCCAAAGGCCAATCTGTACCAAAAGCTAAAGTTTGAAAAGAAAGACCCAACCACTTATGCTAATGAGTTGAGTACATCTTTGTACACTCAGGAAACTAAACATCTGAAGAATAGGAGACATGTTCCTAACATCATTAAGGAATATGTTCCTCCGACTTCTTCTTGTCCTGTAGTTGTAACTGATCTCCGACAACGTCTTACACAAAGACGGGAGATTACAGGGATGTCTCCCTCACCTCTAAATCACGCTTCAGATCGCCACTGCCTTCATGAAGTCGTCATCAACTGTTGTTGCCAATCGGCTCGATGATCTGTCTTCGATCGTCTGAACTATGCTTCAACTCCTGAACATATAATAGAAGACGAAGATGAGCTATTATATGCTTCTGTCAACATGACTTCTCAAGGCACTGGGGGTAGAAAACGTCCAAGACGTAATGCATCCCGTAATCCTAGTTAGCAATACTTAGATCGGATACATGCATCCAGTGAAGGTGCCTTTCAATACACTAGATCGAGAAATCGACATTTGAACCAAGGTGTCTTTAATCAAGAAGATCTCCCCATTGCCCATGTAAGAGAGGACACTTTCTCAGAGTTTGACGCAGATAGTGAAAGTTCTGAACAAACTATCTCATCAACAGCAGCAAGAGAAGTGACGGCATATACCATTACCGAAGATCAAGATGCCTATACTTCAACCAGTCAAGAGCAACGAATTATTGCATTAGAGGACAAATTGAAGACCATGGCAGAAATGGTGGCAAACATGCACACCATAATCATGGCTCAACATACAGTACCTCCGATTGTAAACCCTGCTACTAATCCTGAGCTTATAGCATCTTCTGTACCTGCTAGTCTGGGGGTACCAACTCCTCAGGTTGCTTCCGTGCCAATTCAAGCTGATCCCAGTCAGTCTGGTGTCGGGGGTGGTAGTTACCACACTGTTTCTCCTCCTAACACTTCTAACCAGCCTACCAATTCCCAAACATCAGGGGATGCTAATGAGGCTGTAAAACTCTTACGCACTCAGTTTGAGTCCTTCAAGCAGAAGGATGGCCTACAAAGACTGGGCATAAAGCAACCATATCCTACAGAGTGGAAGGAAGTTCCATTTTCTCCTAAGTACAAGCTTCCAACCATTATGCTGTTTGATGGCAGCATTTCTCCAAGTCAGTACATCAATCATTTTGAGGTGATGACTGATCAATTACAACTAAATGATGCTCTCCTTACCAGAGTGTTCATCGGTTGTTTAGCCGGTGCAGCCTATGACTGGTATCGTAGCCTGTCTGATGGCTGTATCACTTCTTTTGCTGGTTTCAAGCAAATGTTCTTGGAACGGTTTTACGAAGGAGTCAAGGACATGACGATGTCTGTCCTCATTAAGATTAAACAGAGGCACAATGAATCCACAAAGAGTTTTATTGAAAGATTCTGTCGAGAGGCACTCAAAATGCCTTTAGGAACTCCATCTGCTGTAACAATAGACACTTGCAAATCAAACTTGTTGCCTATTATCAGTATGTGGACAGGATCTACACAATTCCAGGATTGACCTTCTTTTATTGTCAACGCCAAAGCAGCCGAGGTCAGTGCCGAAAAGTTCAAGCTGTTAGGAGTCCAAATGACTCATCATAACCAAGATGAACATTCTACACCCGGGGGTAGTAATCGCCAGAATAACCGTAAGAGTAAAGAAATACTGGCCATCAATCTTAAAGGCAAGGAGTCTTTGGCTGTCAATGTTACTCAGATGGCATCCACTCCATTAGCACCACCACAGAAGACAACTCGTCCGAAGGAAGAGTATTCTTTTGATGAAGATGATACTTTAAGTATCTTTGATTGCTTGATTAAAAGCAATAAGCTTCAGCTTCTAGAGGCAAAACGGCTAGAAGAAGTGGGTAAAACTGATCACCCTAAATACTGTGTTTATCACAGATTTATAGGGCATCCAACCAGAGCATGTTATGTGCTCAAGGGTAAAATCTAGGAGTTAGTCAACTCTGGAGCAATTACTCTGCAACAGGACGAGAAAACGGTGACTGCTAATGTGGTTTCTCTACAATTCGGTAATTTCTACCATAACTTGCAAGATGGTGTTGTCCCCATTCCAAGGACTACTCTTGAAATTGTGAATCTCCCACCTCCTCAAAATGAAGGTCTTGTTCCGCTGTCAACTGACAGGGGAGAGATTATGTGGATTCATCCAGATCTGGTAGCAGAATTTGAAACGCCTTCCTCTTCTGAGCAAAAGAAGCATTCCAGATCTAAATCCAAGAACTGCAATATGGTATCCTTTGAACTAGTAACAGAAGAAGAAATTCTAATGGGCACTAGATCAGGAAAACCCTATCTTCGGGAGTATTCCAAAAATCAAGAGAACCCTGCTCCGTCTCCTGATGTTCCTCCTTCATCATCTTCTCCTGTTGAAAATACACCATCCACATCCTTGCCGGTGGTCGAACCATCTCCTCCTCAACCAACATCAGCAGACAAGGGGAAGCAACCTGTTCTCTTTGACAAAGCACTAAAGAAGTCCTCATCTCTTGGACTTGAAAAGCCTTACAATTTTGACATATTGGCTCAATTGGCCAATACTCCAGCATGATTGTCAATCTTTGAACTTTTACGTCTCTCAAAAGAAACTCGAGAGACGTTAAGTGAAGCCTTGATGCAGGCTGACGCTTGTCTTACTCTTCTCAAGAAACCTGAAAAGGAGCCAGTCAACTGTGCACATTGTCATAGTGTATTTGAATTAATGCCCAATATTACTTTTACACAAGATGACATATTGTTAGAAGACAATCATCATGATCGTCCTCTTTATTTCACGGGGTATGTAGACACCATGAAAGTCGATCGCATTCTGATTGACCCCGGGTATGCACTTAGCATTATGCCGAAGTCTTTACTGGATGCTTTGAAGATCCCAGTGCATAACCTTTCTACGGCTATCACTACCATCCTGGGGTTTAATCAAGGAAGAAGTGAACCTTTGGGGAAGATACGCCTAAAAATTCAAATTGGCAATCTTCGTACAAAGGTAACTTTCTATGTTATTGACAATCATGGCTCATACAACGCTTTGTTGGGAAGGCCATTCCTCCATGACACAATATTGTACTCTCTACGCTCCACCAATATTTCAAATATGTGGATGATAATGGAGAAGTCCAAAAAGAAGTTGCAGATCTGAATCCTTTCAAAGGGGTTGAAGCATACTGCAACGATTCTCGCATGTACAAGAAAGAATTCATGAAGGTGGTACTAGCAATGGACACGAATGAAGAACAGAAGAGTGTGCCAAATGATACTCTGGTGATTCCCGTCAAAGGACGCACCTCATGTCCTCAGTCTTCCAAACCACTGACTATCTATCTTCCTTCCCATGAGAAGCAGCCCAAGGGTGATAGTCGGGAACAAAGGGAGCTCACCTCTTCTGAGCCGCTTGTAATCGATCTTCGTCGCAAGAAGCTCCCTCCTCCTTGTCGTTCTTCTTCTCCTCCTCTTGTCATCAATCTGACTAAGCCTGCTAAGGCTAAAGTTCCTGTTGTAAATGATGGTGTAAAAATCAATAAAGCATCTCCTTTGCAGTATACTGATGTCTTTTACTATACTCAGTATTATTTGGATATGCTAGATAACTTTAAACCACTTATAATAGAAGTCGTATCATCTCTGTAAAATATGGTATCATTGGATTCAATACAAGCGTCATACTTCTTAGTACCGTCTCGAAAGAAAGATGAAAAGCCTATATTCTTCAACAAAAGAGAGGAACCAAAAATCATGCTCTATAATGATAATAGAGATGATACAGGAAGGTTACAATTACGATGCTATATCCACAATCTAAAGCCATCATCCGTAAAATGGGCTATGATTTCAGAACATGCCTCAACAATGGTAAAGGAATGCGAACTCCTCTTCGTATTGCTGTTCTAAAAGGAAAATCACAACAATACATCAGTAAAACGAAATGAGGACTAGGTTATACGTCACCACTTCCAACTCCAGAACCTTCTAAATCTGATGAAGAAGAACGTTCAAACTCTTCTGATTCTATCTCATGAGATTCTGATACCAGCATTGGTCATGTTCATAGGGTGATAGTATCTTCTAACATGGTGTCTACCGAATTTTCGGAAGATGATGAAGATGACATTGAAAAAGCTCCTGAAATAGACCCTCGGGCACAAAGGATGGACAATCAGTGGAAACTTCGTTTTGAACAACGAGAGCCACCTACTGAGGATCAACTAGTCCAGATCGATATTGGAGAGAAGGGCGTATCACGACCAATCTTCATTAGCAAAAATCTCCCAGAGGATGATAAACAAGAATTAATTCACCTTATTCATGAATATATTGATGTCTTCGCCTGGAGTTATGAAGATATGCCGGGATTAGATCCTCAAATTGTAACTCACAAGCTTAATATCTTGCCGAATGCCAAGTCGGTCAAACAACAACAACGGCGATTCAAGCCTGAAATGATGGATGCAATTGATGATGAAGTCAAAATGCTTATAGATTGCGGTTTTATCAGAGTAGAATAGCATCCTGATTGGGTAGCCAACGTCGTCCCAGTCCTGAAGAAGACCGAAAAGGTTCAAGTTTGTATAGACTTTCGGGATCTCAATGATGCTTGCCCTAAAGACGAGTTCCCTCTCCCAATTACTGATGTCATGATCGACAATACATATGGATTTGAACGAATTTCTTTCACAGATGGGTTTTTTTGGATATAATCAAATCCGGATGAATCCTTAAGATGAGAAACATACTTCGTTTCGTACTCCTCGTGGAGTATACTGTTATACAGTTATGCCATTTGGTCTTAAGAACGCATGTGCAACCTACCAGCGGGCTATGAGTACTATATTTCGAGATCATTTGCGAAAGACTGTCGAATGCTATGTTGACGATATTGTTGTCAAAAGTCGTCTCAAAGAAGATCACATTCAAGATTTAAGAACTATCTTCAATCTAATGCGCCAGCATCAACTCAAAATGAACCCCCACCAAGTCTTTCTTGGGTGTCTCTAGTGGTATGTTTCTCAGCTTCGTCATTACCTCTAAGGGTATACACGTTGATCCCGAGAAGATCAAAGCCATTCAAGAGATGCGTCCTCCACGCAACCTAAAAGAGCTACGAGGATTCCAAGGTCGACTTGCGTACATCAGGCGGTTCATTTCGAATTTATCTGGACGTTGCAGACCATTTACTCAATTAATGAAGAAAGGTGTATCTTTCGTTTGGACGGAAGAATGTTAACGAGCATTTGACGACATAAAGCGGTATTTAATGAGTCCACCGGTTCTTGTACCACCGATCTCAAGAATACCTTTCTTAATGTATGTCCGGGCAATGGATCATTCGTTGGAAGCTTTGCTGGCTCAAAAGAACAAGGAAGGTCATGAACAAGCCATCTACTATCTTAGCCGAACGATGATTGGAGCTGAACATCGTTATAGTCTGGTGGAGAAAGAATGTTTAGCCTTAATGTTTGCTGTTCAGAAGACAAGACATTACATCATAGGCCAAACTATTCATGTCATATCCCGAGTCAATCCTCTTCGAGTCTTAATGAAGAAGCCAAGTACACTCAATTCTAGGCTTGCCACATGGGCCATATTATTAGCACAATATGATATGGCTTATGTTCCTCAAAAGTCTGTGAAAGGCCAAGCACTTGCCGACTTCTTAGCAGCTCATCCTGTCCCTGAGACATCTAAACTCTATGATGAGATTTCGGACGAAACATTGGAATCAAATATGATCTCAGAAGAATTTCCTATCTGGAGGTTGTTCTTTGATGGAGCTTCTAGAATTAGACCTGGAGGTACCCTTGTGGCTGGAGTAGAAATTGTTCTTGTTTCACCCGATGGATTAACTATTCAAAGGGCTTATTCTTTATACGAATCATGCTCTAACAATGTGGCTGAATACAATGCCTTTCTTATTGGACTCCAATTGGCTAAACAACTGGGTGTTGAATATCTCGAAGTATATGGCGACTCTAAGATGATTGTTAATCAGGTTAGAGGCATATGTGAAGTCTGACATCAAGATTTAGTACCATACCATGAAGCAGCAATCAGGATAGCTTCTTTGTTCAAAGGATTTTTCATCGAACATGTACGTCGGGCATGCAATACAGAAGCTGATGCCTTAGCTAACCTAGCTGCGGTATTGGCAGTACCAGTCAAAAGACAACAGATGATTGTTATCTCTAATAGAGAACTATTCTATGTTGAAAACAACCACAACATTGAATTCAGCAACCTAACTGAAGTCAATATCACTTGCGAGGACTGGAGAGCACCTTTCATTGATTTTGCAGTACATGACATCTTGCCAGAAGATCCTAAAGAAGCTACAAGTATCCGTCATCGATCGCTTCGATTCTATTATAATCATACTACTAAAACACTCTATCGACGAACTTTTGATGGATTACTCTTGAGGTGTCTTGCTGGTGATGAAGCAAAGTAGATATTACGTGAAGCTCATGATGGTGTTTGTGGAGCACATCAGACTGGTCCGAAACTACAGGATCATATTCGAAGTATGGGCTACTACTGGCCCTCTATGGTATCAGATGCTATTGACTATGCAAGAAAATGTTGTGCATGTCAAATTCATGCAGATTTCATTCACCAACTATCGAAATTTCTTCATCCGATCGCTGCCTCATGGCCTTTTGAAGCTTGGGGCATGGATATAATTGGCCCTATCAATCCTCCTTCATCTAAAGGACATCGATTCATCTTAGCTATAACCGATTATTTCTCCAAGTGGGCAGAAGCTATACCTTTGGCTGAAGTTAAAACGAGTAGTGTCATCAACTTCATCAAACATCATGTGATATATAGTTTTGGTGTCCCTCGCCGAATCATCCATGATAATGGGCCGCAATTCATCAGCCAGAAGTTTAATAGGTTCTGTGATGACAACATAATCAATAATGTTGCATCTACGGATAATCCTACGGCTAACGGGTTGGCTGAAGCGTTCAACAAGACCATTATTAAACTCCTTAAAAATTTTGTCTCTATCAACAAACGTAGTTGGAGTGATAAACTTAGAGAATGTCTATGGGCATATCGTACTACTGTCCGTAATTCTACAGGCTGCACACCTTTTTCTTTAGTATATGGGTATGAAGCTGTTCTGCCTTTGGAAATTCAAATTCCATCATTGAGAATTACCATTGCTAACGAACTTACTACAGAAAATAATGATCGTCTTCGGCTTCAAGAATTGGAGGCGCTCGACGAGAAAAGGTTACTGGCTCAACAGCACATTGAACTTTATCAGGCCCAGGTTTCAAAAGCCTTTAATCGCAAAGTCAGAGTGCGAACTTTTCAGGAAGGCGAGTTAGTCCTTACAGTTAGACGTCCCATGACTATGACACATATGAGCAAAGGCAAGTTCGAGGCAAAATGGGAAGGGCCATATGTGGTAAATAAAGTCTTCTCAAATGGAGCGTATCAGTTAACAGATATGGATGGCAGAGTTGCTATGATGTCCATCAATGGCAAATTTCTCAAGAAATATTATGTATAAAGACAAAATGTACTTTATTTCCAGAGACATGATGTAAATAAAAGTTTATTTCTTTTTTATTCAAAAGCGGAATGGAATTACATAATATTAAGGACGGGGAGGTGGCCCTGACCCTTCCTGATTAAATACATAATTTGCCAATCGTTCAAACATCTCATTTCCGGAACTAACGAAAAACTCGCAAGCAGCCATCCTCAATGCTTCTTCTTCGACAGTTTTTCCAGGTTCCACCAGTTCAGCAATCACATCCCGTCTCGGTGCAGGAACAGTTGAGCCTTCACCCCTTTCTTTCTGATGAGGCACTGGAGGCTCAGCAGGAGGCGTCTTGGTTTCTTCTTCAGTCTTCAGAGCGAGCAAATCTTTGGAAGACATTTTTTTTGTACAGAAGGGAAAGAGATTGGCAATTTTTACAAAAGTTTTGTTCTATTTATCGGCAAAACAACTAGATAATCGGCCTCGAAAACTGATGCGACTTTTGGAAAGAAGCACAATTGTTCGTTCATTTATAACTGTTCATTCATTTATAACTGATCATTCATCATCCTTTCTTCAAAACCGACGTAATTGATTCATTCATTTTCTTCTTCGAAAGTTTGAACGACCATTCATTCATTTCAATGTCTCTTCTTCGAAAATTGAAGTGACTGATCACTCATTTATTTATCATAATGAGAATTCATATCTCTCACGACCCTGAATTCCAAATATTCATGTCAAACAACTTACCACATTCATATTCTCTCTGGATTCTGTTATCTATGACAGCATATCAAAATCCAATTATAAAAGGAAGAATAAGAGAAGATGATTTCCTTATTTCTTCTTCAAAAAAACATAGATACATCTTGATGGAAATCTATTATATCTCGGATTTTCATTCTAAATATAACATGAAGGTCTATTACATCTTTGGATCTTCTTATTTGTTGGTGGCAATTCCTTGTCGTCTCGACCTGAAGCAACGAGCCAGACAATGGAATCAACTCTGGTCTTCTCTTTCAGAAAGACGAGAGGAGAACCACAGAGTACAGCAGTCCAAAGATGAGCTGCTGTCAATACAACTGGTGGAGAGAAGACGATCCGCCAGGGAAACTAGGAACGAAATCACCCTTGTGATACAATTCCTAGTTCTGCGTCTCCACCATCCAACTCTCATGTATATAGGCTCTTCCTACTATCTGAGGAAGACCCTTCTTAAACATGAAGAGTTCTGAGCTGTCTGATTTGAGTGTCAGAACCACATGAGCTGTCTGATGTGAGTGTTAAAAGAATGCCCTTTGTAGCATCCAAATCACCAATGCCAGTCCTGAAGAAGCTTGCTAACCGAGTCTCTGCACATATTAATAAAACAGGAGATTTAGCAGAATCTATCAAACGGTGTGCGCCTATCAAACAGGTGCACACCAGCAGTGTGCGCCTATCAACAGACGCATATCAACAATGCACGCCTATCAACAGGCGCATACCAGCAGTGTGCGCCTACCAACAGGCGCACATCAGTACTGCGTACTGATCAAACAGGTACATATCAGAAATGCATGTCGATCAACAGACACATATTTCTTCAGTGCGAGTCGATCAAACTAGCGTATGTCAGCAATACACGCCTCTGATCGAAGCTAAACACTGGACCACGGTGTGCACCTATTCTCGGAAATAGTTAGTGCATATCGACAATGTCTACAACATGCAAGTCAGTGCTTATCTTCAAAAGTGGCACAAAAGAAAAATGCTCATATAAGAAAATTATTGGTTCTTTGTTGAGACTTACCATCTTTTGAAGACGCAGCATACAAAAGAATAACATCACAATGAAGTGGCGCAAGTGGGACCTTGTGAGAAGCCATTTGTTTTGAGAAAGTTTGAATGACTCTTTTGTTTTTGGTTGTCCTTTTTAAAAAAAAGAGTGAAAGATGAAGACGGGTGCGTCATTCTAGGAGCCTATTTTGAGAAAGAACTAAAAATAGGTGCCTAAAACCGTGTGACGATTGCCATGTGTCCCTCAGAAGAAACAGTAAACAAAGAATTAGCCAAAGGAATGCGACCACGTGCGCTATTCGAAATCACAGCCACACAACATATCAGAAATTTTAGATTTCATTGCATAAAGATGGGTGGACCCTTACAGACAAGGACACAAGAAAAGAGAATAGAATTTTTGGCACGCCTAAATATTATTTCTTGTTCTTGCCTTCATCGATCTGACGAAGGGCAGCATCCAATTCCTGTATGTTGCGGATCCCCGAGCGACGCATCAGATTAAGGAATCCCTCCGAATCGCCACGCTCTTCAGAGGATGGTCCACCGCTCGCGCAATTGAAGACCGTCGAGTTTAGACCAAAAACAGTCTAAAAAGTTCACCCCTCTCAGCGATGGGTTAGCCTCCAACAAATAAGTTGTAGTACAACATCATGTCCCGCTTCAGGGGACTTGATCGTGGTGTCAGCATTTATCTCCATCTCTTCCTTCTTGGGGGCCATTAAAGAACAGAAGTGAAGAATAAAGCACAAAGATCAACTACTACATATATATCATCAAAATGACTCTTCATATTCCTCATGGGAAACTGAAAATAATCAATGAAACTCGGGAAGACGAAGAGGAGATTGAGTATTTTCGAGAAAGAAATTTAATTGTGATGACCGAGCATTGACTGGCGCAACTTGACTCAGTCAAATTTTTTATAAATTCAAAGTATTTCAAAACTTTGAAACATTTTTAAGTTTTGAAAACTTTGAAGGGGGTCTTGTAGGGCCTAAAAATCAAGTTGTGCCATGAACATACTAATCAGTGATCAAGTTGCGCCCCAAAAATCAGGTTACACCACTGATATGAAGCACAGAGAACAGACTGCGCCGCTGAACAGGTTGCGCCATATATCGGACTGCGCCCAGTCTTGTTGCGCCAAAATCTACGTGGCGTCTGACACTTAATGGCCATCATTACCTGACAACACTGACAACTGACAAACACAGTGAACGAGGAAAATCTCTTCGAATCCCGTGAATTGTGCTGCTCAAGGAGAGTTGGTTGACAGCTGTCATGTACGCTTCGTAAGTTGCGCCTAGGCGCAATCCAGACAAAATCTTTAGTTGCGTCTAGGCACAATCTGAGTGACTTCTGCTCAAAAGCTGCCACGTGTCTAGGCACGGCTCAATCAGGCACAGTCGATCGAAGCTCGCGCAACCTGATTAAGTTGAGACAACTTACATTCTAAAGCAAGATAACGTGGCGCACATGCCACTAATCTCTCAAGACGTGTCTACTATCCTGTACACGACCACGCGCATCTCAATCACATGATGCCACATGTCTAAATACAGTTAGTACACGACTTAACAACTGAATGAAAGTTGGCACAACAGGAGGTTGGCACAACCCAATGTGGCACAATTCAGCCTTGCGCACATCAGAATAACTGCTAAAACAGTTATTACTTGAACTCTATAAATAGAGTTTCCAATCATTGTGAAATCATCAGATACATACACACAAAGATCAAGAACTCTTACAAAATTGCTGCTGCATTCTCCAGAGGCTACAGTCTTCAAGTTCACATAGTCCAAGGGATAAAGTGATCGTCTTCTGATCAGATTCCTACAGTTGTACTTCCCCAGAATTCTTTGTAATTTGTACTATTCTTTTTTCAAGTTTGGAATAAACTTTTTTATTTTTGCAAACAACGGCCGCGAGACTTCTAGGGTACCGAAGGTATCCTATATGCCGATGACTGGATCGAGCATATAGAGGAGATCTTCCGTCTCGCAGAGATACCGGCTAGACTCCAGGTGGAAGCCGCGGGCAGTCAGATGCAGGACCTTGCCCGCACTTGGTACCATACCGACCCCAGGGTTGGTACTACGGGGCAAACTTTGGGAGGCTTTCAAGAAGCTTTTCAAGGAGAAGTTCTTCCCCGACACAGCACTTGGCGCTTTGGAGACACAGTTCGAGAACCTGGTTCAGGGGAACCTGACAGTCGAGGAGTACGCCGGAGAGTTCTGCCGCCTGGGCAGATTTGTGGAGGGCCTTAGCGAGACAACGAAGGCTAGGGGGTTCAGGAAGGGCTTGGTTAAGGAAGTCAAGTCCTTGACCAAGAGCAACAGGAATGCTACATTCGAGGAGATTTTGATGGGAGCTATGACAGCGGAAGATGACCTGGAACTGAAGACGAAGGGAGGTCATAATTCACATGGAGCCAGTGGCAGTGGGGGCCCAGCTAAGAGGCCTTATTATCAGCAGCAGCAGCATCAACAGAAGCCATTTCAGCAGAAGGAGTTTCAGCAGCCACCGAGACAGCAGCAGACCATCAGTTGCACCTTGTTTCACTTAACAAAATACCTTGGAGAAATTAGCTTTTGAAAATAAAACGAGAAAAAGTACAAGAAGTACAATTTTGATTCTGGGAAAGTATTGCTATGGAAGTCTGATTCATAAATGATCACTTTGTTCCTTGGACCATATGATGATGATGAAGATCACTGCTTGAAGTAAAACAACTGGAAGAACTAAGTCACCAGAAAGGTATCGACGCACTTGGGCACTGATGGCGAGGCCGAATGCTTTTCTGCTTTTCTTCACTCTGTTCTGAAAGAAAAGTTGAAGAAGAATGCTCTGGAGAATCAAAATCTCTAAGTTCTGATCTCTGTATTCTCTCCTCTCTCTGTTGTCTCCCCTCTGTCATGAGAAAAATAGGTTTATTTATAGACTTGGGCTCTTGTACGTAAAAACTCAGCAAAAGTTCCATCTTTACGCTAACAACTGACACCCATGATCGAAGCCATCCTCTGCATATGTTGACATGTGTCCCATCACTTCAGTAAGAATAGGATGCATGTACACACGTTCTTCGAGAAGAATGGCATGAAAGCCACGTAAGCAAACCACGTTCCAAACTGGTAGAGGAGAATAGGGCGTAAAAATAGCCCCAATGTACTCTGAGCGTAAAGCAGTAGATTTGGCGTAAAATAGCCCTGTCGTAGACTTCCCGCGTAAAGTGGTTATTAAATAACCTTGAGCGTAAAAGCAGCTCAAATAGACTTTACGCACACGTCGACTGTTGAGCGTAAAGGCTCGTATAATCTTCGTGCGTAAAAGAAGCCGTAGTGTGAGCGTAAAGTAGCTCAATCCACACACTAAACGACAACATTGGTCTATGTGTAAAAACAAATCCCTTTGTGATATATGCCATCATTAATATCTCCATGTCAGAGTTTGCATTAAATGCGAGATTTGACAGCTTTGTCCAGCATAAAAGTGGCTGATCTGTCCTTGGCGTAAAACCATGGGTGTAGACCCGAGCGTAAAATGATCAGCCTGCTTAGGCGTAAAGCCTTTAGCCTAGTCTTGGGCGTAAAGAGATTACCCGCTCTGTTTGGCGTAAAACAGATCACTTATGAATGAGATGACTCTTTCTTTGAAGCACTTTTTACGCTCCTACAAGACCCCCTTCAAAATTTTCAAATATCTCCAAAATTTGAAACACTTTGAACAGAAGCGTAAAAGTTAAAGTTTGGCGAGTCAGCGTAAAATTCGGGATACGCAACCGTCATCTGCGTAAAAGCGGGGATATCCAACAGTCGGCGTAATTTTTAAGAAAAATAATGTCGGTCAACACTTAACCGTTACAATAAATTTCTTTCTCGAAACTTTCGAATGTCTCCTTATCTTCCCGAGTGATCAGTTTCCAACGAGGAATGTGAAGAGTTGCTTTGATTTGTATAAATAAGGACATATTTTTTATTCTTGACATTCATCCTCGTTTTGTCATGGCGCCGAAGAATGAGATTACCAAAAAAGAGGCTTCGAGCTCCAGGCTTGATTTCGAGCGGGCGTGCAACCTTTTAGAGTGTTTTGGAGTTACCCCTGCCGTCTTTAATCGTATTGATGGTGGTCCCCCAACTGCGTACGAAGGGCCAGGAGATGCCGAAGCGTTTCTTAATCTGATGCGCCGCTCCGGGATTTGCAATATGCACGAACTAGGTGTCTCCCTTCGTCAGCCCAACGAAGGAGAGAAATAATGTTTTTATGTATTGCAAATCTTTAATTTGTAGGGGTCCACTTCTCCCTTTATAAATAAAATTTTGCTGCTAACCTCATCTATTGATGCGCACTTGTTTATGTACTTCTTTTGACTGTTTCTATGGTTGTTAATTCCCAAGAAACAAACCAACATGTGGCATCTGTCTTGTGGTTACGAGAGCCTTTAAATAGGATCTTCTCCCGAAATAGACTCATTCCAACAGTTTCTTCAGTCTTTATAAATAGCCGAGAATGTTTCATACATTCTCGTACTCATTCCTCTGAAGATAACTTTCTGCGATGTTGTTCTCCAACAAATGACAATGGCGGAGCTTTCCCATGGCGTTCTTTTGTACGCCCAGTCTTTAGACGCGGATTCAACCACTATTAGAGCCAAACCATTCAACTTAAGTGGTAAGTCCGATCGTAAGCAAATATCTGTCTTCGAATTTTTTGTTGAAAACAGCTATTCATGAGCGTAAATTCTTGACGAGCGTAAAAAAACCTTGCTGAAGCACTGGCGTAAAAGACTTGCTGAAGCACTGGCGTAAAAACCTTGCTGAATCACTGGCGTAAAAGCCTTGCTTAATCACTGGCGTAAAAGCCTTGCTGAAGCACTGGCGTAAAAGCCTTGCTGAATCACTGGCGTAAAAGCCTTGCTGAAGCACTGGCGTAAAAGCCTTGTTGAATAACTGGCGTAAAAGCCTTACTGAAGCACTGGCGTAAAAAGCCTTGTGATCTGTTTTTAGTTAGCATTTGATACGCATCTGATAATACTTCTGTTTAAAACACTTCTTCTTTGTTGTTTTCTGCAAAAGTTTGGCTGAACAGCTTTTCCAGAACCGGCATTGGCGATTTTGACGCTGTGAGGAGCGTTCTTCTGACATCAACATCAGGGAGCTCATACGCTTTTGATGTGCAAATCAGACAACTCAGAACTCTTCGTGGGATAGAAGGGTCTTCCTCTTTTGGTAGGAAGAGCCTTTATGCACGGAGAGTTGGACGGTGGAGTCAACTCTACCCCAAGAAATCGGGTAGTAGAGTTCCTTTCGCGGCAGAACTAGGAATCGTATCCCAATGCTGGATACATTCCTATCTCCTCTGGAAGGCCGCCCCAAATCCACCAGTTGTATTGGCAGTAACACGCCTTCGGGCTGCCATACCCTGGGGTTCTCCTCTCGTCTGAGAGAGAAGACCAGAGTTTGATTCCTACTGTCACCCCTAGTTTTCGAATTAGGGGTATTTTCATCATTTTTCAAGTTTTATAATTTTTAGGAATTTTATTTGATTTTATGTGATTTTTTGGGATATATTTGGGTTGGCTTGGATTTTATCCAATTCGGACTCAAATTGGAGACCCGGGTAGCCTGGACTCTAGTGGGACCCACATACTAGCTGGACTTGGCCCACATACCATCATAATTAGGTTAGAAATCATAAACCCAACTTTCATGGCTTAATTAGTCATTATAGAGGCTAATTTAGTTAGTTAGAGCTAAACCGAAATGAACCGAACCAAACCGAATTCAAACCAAACCAAACTAAGCCTAATGGGTTGGGGGCTTAGTGGATCCCCAACCCAATAAGACCCCCAAGCCATGGCCGGCCAAGTAAGTCCCCCCCTTTACTTCTTCATTAAGTCTCTCTCTCTCTAAAATTTCCTTCTTCTTCCCAAGCTTCCTTTCCTCCAAGAAAACCAACCTAGGTATGTTCATAATTCTCCATTTATTCCTCTTTACCATTTAATGTCTTCAAAATAATTGGAGAGGATGAAATTCTCTACACTTTGCCCCTAAATTTTGTAGGATTCCCTAGAATCTAGGTTAAGGATTTATTTGGGGTTTTTTTTTCCATTTAGAGTGGTATATATATATGTATATATATATATATATATAAATATATATATATATATATATATATATATATATATATATATATATATATATATATATATATATATATATATATATATATATATATATATATATATGTAAGTATTTGTATATATGTATTTGTGTGTAGAGAAATATATATATATATGTAAAAAAAAATATATGTAAAAAAAAAAATATATATATATATATATATATGTAAAAAAAAAAAATATATATATATATATGTAAGTATTTGTATATATGTATTTGTGTGTGTGTAGAGAAATGGTGGTGGTGGTGTTTGTGTCATGAGAATGGTGGTGAGAGTGTGAGTGAGCTTGTGTGTGTGTGTGAGAGGGTGATGTGTGTGTTTGAGTGGTATGTAGATATATATATGTATATGTATATATATGTATATATATAATTATAGGTATATTTGTGTGTGTGAGTGTAGAGGAATGAGAGTGGTGGTGTTTGTCATGAGATGGTGGTGAGAGTGTGTGTTGTGGGCGTGTGAGTGTTTGTGTGTGTGTGTCTATATATATATAACTGTAGGTGTGTATATATATATTTATATATATATATAAGGATATATGGATATGTATTTATATATATAAATGTATGTGTGTATGTATATTTACATATGGATGTGAGTTTTGTGTGTATATATATATATATATATATATATATATATATATATATATATATATATATATATAAGTAGAAGGTTATATATATATATATATATATATATCCCACTATATATATATATATATATATATATATATATATATATATATATATATATATATATATATATATATATATATATATATATATCCCACTATATATATATATATATATATATATATATATATATATAGTATATATATATATATATATATAGTGGGATATATATATATATATATATATATATATATATATATATATATATATATATATATATATATATATAGTGGGATATATATATATATATATATATATATATATATATATATATATATATATATATATATATATATATATCCCACTATATATATATATATATATATATATATATATATATATATATATATATATATATATATATATATATATATATATATATAGGTGGGATATATATATATATATATATATATATATATATATATATATATATATATATATATATATATATATATATATATATATATATATATATATAGAGGGTAGAGAAGAGGAGAAGTAGGAGGAAGAGGAGAAGAAGAGAAGAAGAGATGAAACAACAACAGCAGTGGCAGCAGTGAGCAGTCCCCCCCTTAAACCCCCTATTTTGGCCCACTATAAGCCTATAAACCCCCCCTTATATGTATATATATGTATATATATATATATATAGATATGTATATGTATATATATATAGATAGAAATTGATAGTTAGAAAGAAGTTTAGAAAGAAGAATTAGAAGAAGAAAGGTTAGGAGGAAAGGAGAAAAAATAGAAGAATTAGAAGGGAAGTAGAAAGAAGAATAGAAGTTAAGAAAAGAATGAGAAGAGATTAGAAAGATTAGAAGGAGAGAGTGAGGAAGAGGCTAAGAAGAATAATTAGAGTTAGAAGAATAAGAAGAAGAAGTTAGAAGAAGAAGGATTAGAGAAATAGGAAGATTGGGAAGAAAGGAATTAGAATAGGAAAAGGAGGAAGTCGAGTTAGAGGGTGAAACGGAGCCCGGAGTATCGGAACGCGCTGAAACTTGGCGTGGAGTTAGAATACGTGATTTAGATTTTGCGGGTAGGCTCCCGAGTGGAAATCGGGGTTGTAGGGCGCCGGTATCGCGCCGTACCATTGTGTATCTTGAAATATTCAAGATTTTGGCAACGGGCCGTATCATGGACTAGACGTCCACTTTACCTAGGTATTTTGGTAGGTAATATATGTATAGGCTAGTATCATACTACCCTGGGGAGATCGGGTCAAAATATCAAGCGTAGGTAGGCTAACTAGATAATCGCCGAAGGTAGAATTTTGCCCTTTTTAAGGGTAAAATAGGTAATTGGCCTACGGCCAAGATTTGGGTTTCCAAGTCCAAGATGGACTTCGATATGGGTTGTATAGGTTGGTAATGATTAGAAATAGCCGTCTAGACTTAGTCTTGACCCCGGTTGACCACGGTTGACTTTTTAGACCAAAAGTCAACTATGGGTCAACACTTTACCCAATTTAGTTCCAAATTCCATTAGACTTGTGCAGTTGACCAAAAGTCAACTATTAGTCACCATTAACCTAGGATTGACCTAGGGTTGACCAGAGTTGACCAGAGTTGACCAGAGTTGACCAGGATTGACCAGAGTTGACCAGTTGACCGAAAGTCAACTGTAAGTCAACCGTTGACTCAAATCGACCTAGATTAATTCCGTTTGACTTGCATTGACCCAGTATGACCTAGCTAGACCTAAAATGACTTAGGTTGACCTCGTACAGTCTAGTTTAACGTGTCTTGACCTAGAATGACTTAATAGGATTCAAATTGATTTGATTTTACTTCCTAAACATAGTATTGATATGTCTTGTTCTCTATAGGTCCTCGAGATGCTGCATTTGCTCCAGTTGACATACCATATCATATTACAGGCGAGTACATTCTCTGACCCTTTTCCAATTTATAATGATTGTTATGATTCATGTAATTAGTGTGGATATGCTTGTTCTCGACACATTGGTCACACGGATTGGTATTCATGGATCCCGACATGAGATGTTATTCCTCGCTATCTTGGTATATCTTATGCAAACTCCCTTGTAGTTCTTATGCAGTATATGGACACCGATTCTCGAGAAGACTTGCTCCCTTCTCGTAGAATCCCGTGTCGTAACGTGTCTTGCTTGGATCCACTCTACCAGTCGGGGACGGGGAGTACTAGTGTAGATGTGTAGTCATTACCCACCTTGTTTATTCTTGTAGACCTTGAATGCTACCAATCCTACACTCCACGTGGGATTGGCTGATCAGTAGACCTTGTGCAGACCCAAGCCGGCCACATATTGTAGCTAGTACTCACACACCTAGAGATATGATTCTTGATTCTTGTACATGCCATGATCAGTTTACTTGCCTTGTTCTAGCTCTAGTTTTACAGCTTACCTTGCCATGATACTCACATGTACATTCCATGATTTTCTTGTATATACTCTCTATTTACAGTCTTATAGCTTTTGTCATATCTTGTGAACTGTTGTTAGTAGATTGTACTCGTTCCATCCTGACAGGATATGTTGAAAATATTACAGATGCAGACGAGGGAGATTATTGTACCTACTACGGTCTGGATGACGTAGTGGGCCTAGACCTGGAGACTTTGGTCCAGCAGGGCTTAGCTCCGCCCGACGAGACCTTACCTATTGCTTAGTTAGAGTAGGTCTTTTATACTGGACTTTGTCTCCAGCTATTTTTGAGACTGTTATTATTATGGACTTTATTAGAGACTTGGACTTGTATATATTCTTGTGTTGGACTTGACAGGTTATTATTTTATTATCGTCTTGTTGTCTTTATCTTTCAGTCTTTACTTTGTTATCTTAGAGTTGTGATTGAGTACTTATATATATTCATTGCTTGTCCTCCGTTCGGAGTTGACCATATTCTCGACAGGTTTTGTTATATATATAAACTGTTGTCAGACTAGAAAATCTACTGCGTTCTACGCCATTTTTACGGTGAGGGCTGGGCGTTGTCGCGTCACGTGCCCTTTTAGCGGGTGCGGGTCGTGACACCTACTGCTCTGGTTGCCACTGGAGCTCAGACAGTCAGGAATTGCCACCAACAACGAACACGTCAAAGAAGATCCAAAGAAGAAATAGATCTCTATTAGGTTATCGTTGGTGTATAGAATGAAAATCCAAGATGTAATAGATTTCCATTGTGATTTGTGAGAAAGTCTAAGAAGTGTAATAGACTTTTATGATATGAGAATGGAAATGATAATTCTTCTATACTCAATGATTTGTATCTATCTAGATGAAATATGGACATGATAGATAATAAAATCTTGTCTTCTGTTTTTAGATTATACAATGCTATCAGAGGTAATATGGACATGATAGTATGTAAGAACTCAAAAGAAAATTAGATTAATATCTATGCAGAGGTCAAAATGGAAATGATAGATAAGAAAAGAAGGTGGATTTAGTATTTATCCAGAGGTTATGAAAACATGATAAATAACGAATCCCATTTTTTTTAATCAATTGATAAAATAGAAGATTTAAAATCCCTCTCCCAGGAGACAAGAAATCAGCTTAACCAAACCTTGGTAGCTGGGGACTAAGGAGACAGATGTCATGAGCATATAAGTCCATCTTAATGTATGAATGAATCGTAATTTTTGGGAAAAAAAACATTGATTCGATTCCGTAATTAAATGAATGAACCCGATAGAACGAATGGACAGGTCTTTTCGGGAATGAAAAGTTGTTCTCAATCTCAAAGACCGGTTCATCAAGAGTCCTCTTCTATAAATAGGCGAGAACTCTCTGTAACATTTCATTCTTATTTCCACTCCTCTATTGGAAATGTCTTCCGAGGATGCACAGCAAAAGAATGAAGTCTTCAGGAAAATTGAGGACGTCACTGAGATGTGTCCCCTTGAGCCAACAGTAGCGGGCCCAACTCAAGTAGGCAACAGCTCTTCTACGCCCAAGCCACCACAAGATATCCTTGTGTTCTTAGTAGAGCCAGGAAAAACTCCTGAAGACGAAGCGCTGAGGATGGCTGCCTGCAAGTTTTTTATGACCTCCGGCAACGATGCCTTCTATGCTTTGGCTGACTATGTATTCAATAAGGAAGGGAGTGGCCCTCGTCCTTAATCTTTTGTTTTGAACAAAAATAGTAATAAAAGAAACTTTATTTCCATTCTGTCTCCCTTTTTTTTACACATAGTATTTCTTAAGAAATTTGCCATTGATCGGCATCATGAGTAGATCTCCATTGGGCTTTGATAACCGATAGGCGCCATTGGAAAATACAGACTCAATTACATAAGGGCCTTCCCATTTTGCTTGGAATTTTCCTTTGCTTTTATGAGTCATTACTATCGGTCTTCGAACAGCTAATACAAGTTTGCCAACCTTGAATACCCTCTCTTTCACTTTACGATTGAAAGTTTGAGATATACGGGCTTGATATAGTTCAATATGCTGTTGTGCTTGAAGACGCTTCTCATCCAATCCTTCAAGTTCTTGGAGTCGTAAGCGATCATTATTCTCTGTAGTTAGCTCATTAGCAATGGCTATTCGTAGAGATGGGATCTGGATTTCCAATGGGAGGACAACTTCACATCCATAAACCAATGAGAATGGTGTAAAACCAGTAGGAGTCCGGACTGTTGTTCGATAAGCCCATAAACACTCTCCAAGTTTCTCATTCCAATCACGTTTATTAGAAGATACAAACTTTTTGAGAAGTTTAATGATCGTCTTATTGAAAGCTTCGGCTAAACCATTAGCAGCTGGATTATAAGCCGTAGAAGCCAAATTCTGAATTCGATTCTGATCACAGAATCGATAAAATGCCTGACTGGCAAATTGTGGACCATTGTCATGAATTATTCGTCGAGGGATCCCGAAGCGATAAATAACATGGTGCTTGATGAAGCTGATCACGTTAGATGTTTTCACTTCAGCAAGGGGAATTGCTTCTGCCCACTTAGAAAAGTAATCGGTTATAGCTAATATAAACCGATGTCCCTTGACAGAAGGTGGATTAATAGGACCAATGACATCCATACCCCAAGCTTCAAAGGGCCAAGAGGCTGCTGTAGGATATAGAAATTTAGACGGTTGATGAATAAAATCAGCATGAATCTGACATGCTTTACATCTTCTGGCATAGTCTACGGCATCTGCTATCATAGAAGGCCAATAATACCCCATTCTTCGAATGCGGTCTTGTAATTTAGGACCCGGTTGATGAGCACCACAAATACCATCATAAGCTTCTCGCAGTATTTGTTTAGCTTCACTTTCTGAGAGACAACGCAGCAAGAGTCCATCATAAGAACGACGGTATAGCATATGTAAAGATGAATCATAATAAAATCGAAACGATCGTCTTTTGATTGATGCAGCTTCTTTTGGATCTTCAGGCAAAATCCCATGGACTGTATAATCAATGAATGGAGTTCTCCAATCTTTCTACTGGGAACTTGACTCTGTAATATAACTTTGTTCAATATACAAATTATTCTTAACACAGAACAAGTCTCGATCCAACAAAGTAATTAGATTTTGTCTTCGGATTGGAACAGCCAGGTCTGCAGCTAAACTAGCAAGAGCATCAGCTTCCACATTCTGAGAGCATGGTACAAATTCAATGAAGAATCCTTTGAATGAAAGGACCAACTCGACTACCACGTGATGATAAGGGATGATATCAGAATTTTTGACTTCATAAGTCCCTCTAACTTGATTAACAATCAATTGAGAATCTCCATAAGCTTCTAGGAACTCAATATCCAGTTGTTTTGCTACTTGGAGACCGATCAATAAAGCATTATATTCTGCTACATTGTTGGAGCATGGCTCATTGAGAGAATAGGCACGGTACATGACCATTTTGTCAGGAGAAACCATGACGATTCCTACCCCAGAGACAATATTGCCTTTAGGTCCTACTCGTGATGCCCCATCAAAATATAATTGCCATATTTTATTCTTCAAAGTCAGATTACAATCCACGACTTCATCTGGAATGTCCTCATATAATTTTGATGTTTCAGGTATAGGGTGAGCAGCTAAGAAATCGGCTAATGCTTGACCCTTTATTGATTTCTGAGGTACATAAACCATGTCATAAGGAGTAAGCAACATCTCCCATGTAGCCAACCTGGAGTTAAGAATGCTAGGTTTTCTCATCAATACCCGAATGGGATTTATTCTGGAGATGACATGAATAGTCTGCCCTGTCACATAATGTCTTGTCTTTTGGACGGCAAAAACCAAAGCTAGACATTCCTTTGCCACAGGAGTATACCTGTGTTCAGCTCCGACCATCATTCTGCTCAGATAATAAATTGCTTGCTCATGACCCACATCACTTTTCTGTGCAAGAAGAGCGCCAAGTGAATGATCCAAGGCTCGAACATATAGCAAAAATAGCCTTCCTACCACCGGGGGTACCAGAACAGGTGGTTTGTAAGGTATTGCTTAATGTCATTGAAGGCTTTCTGACACGCTTCATCCCAAACAAAAGATACACCTTTCTTTAATAGACGGGAGAAAGGTTGACATCTTCCAGAAAGATTAGATATAAATCTTCTGATATAAGCAATACGACCCTGAAAGCCACGGAGTTCTTTCAGATTACGAGGAGGACGCATTTCAAGAATTGCCTTAACCTTATCAGGATCAACGTGGATACCCTGAGAAGTAATGACAAATCCTAAAAATTTGCCACTGGAAACCCCTAAGAAAGACTTAGTAGGGTTCACTTTCAATTGATGCTGGCGCATCAATTCAAATACTGTCCTCAAGTCCTGAATGTGATCATCCTTTGATCGACTTTTAACATCAATATCATCTACATAGCATTCAACTATCTTCCGTAGATGTTCTTGAAAGATGTTGCTTATAGCCCGTTGATACATGGCACTGGCATTTTTAAGACCAAACGGCATAACTGTATAGCAGTAGACCCCAAGGGGTGTACGAAAAGCGGTCTGCTTCTCATCTTTTGGATGCATCTTGATCTGATTGTATCCTGAGAATCCATCCATGAAAGACATGCGTTCAAAACCACATGTATTGTCTATCATGACATCAGTAATTGGAAGTGGAAATTCATCCTTTGGACAAGCTGTATTAAGATCTCGATAATCTATACAAACTCAGACTTTTCCGTTCTTCTTCATGACAGAAACAATATTGGCAACCCAATCCGGGTGTTGCTCTTCACGAACAAATCCACATGTGATCAACTTTTTGACTTCTGCTTCAATTGCATCCATCATATCTGGTCTAAAATGCCGTTGCTGTTATTTTACAGGCTTGATATTGGGCTGAATATTGAGTTTATGAGTAGCAACTTTAGGATCTAACCCTGGCATATCCTCATAACTCCATGCAAAGATGTCAATATATTCTTTGATAAGTTTTATCAACTCTTCCTTTTCATCTTCAGCAAGATTTTTACTGATGAATATTGGTTTGGACGTAGTTCCATCCCCAACATCAATCTGGATGACCTCATCTTCTGTAGGTGGCTGTCGCTGTTCAAAACGGAGTTCCCACTGAGTATCCATCTGTTGTGCCCAAGGATTATTCTCAAATGGCTCTGATTCACCATCAATTTGAACCATGTAAGCTGAAAATATTTGCTCAGATTTATCATATGAGGAACGAGACATATCAGATCAATGAATTGGACTTCTTCTGAATCTGATGATTGCGAAGAGCTAGAAGAGAATTCTTCTTGTATATCATCATTAAACATGTGGGACGGATCATATCCCAACCCATGACGAGTCTTTTGGTAAAACGGATCACCACATAATGGTAGTCGTCTACCCTTGCCTTGATTGAGACCTTGCATAGTCTTCAAATCATATCCCATGTTCTGGATAATCTTGATAGATTGTTGACTATACTTGTCAATTTGGATTCTTCCCTTGTCTTTATCCTTCAGCTCATCTGCCTGAGCAATAGGGATATTTCTAGCTAGGCCAAACATAATTTGGCGCTTGTTTTTCTTATCAGACGGAACCACGAAATAAGATTCTTTGTGACGTCTAAAAGTTACGCAAGCTTGTGATGAAGCGGCCACAGGTCGAAGATAAGGAGAAGTTGTTAGGAACCTTTGAGCATAAGGTCCAACATCTATATGAGGAGGGAAAGAATTTTCCTTATGATCGATGTATAAAGTTTCTTCTGGCTCAATGTCGCTTTTGTATGGATGACTTTGATTATCAGAAGATAAGGTCATCCTTCCAATAAATTTGACAGCCATATACTCGAAAAGGAAATCTTCATTGATATCAAAAGGTACAGAATGATCAATATTTACATCATTTACAATTTGACTGCTACGCTTCAGATTAATCATCAGTGGACCATTATCTGTCTTCTGCGTAGTTTTACCAAGATTGACAATCAATGGTGGTTCTGGATCATTCGTACAAGAAGTACGCCCTTTGACCTTGATCACAAAAGGTTGGACTTGGCTCTTAGCAGGAATATTTGTTGATTCCTCAGATGAAGTTTGAGTTCTTCCTTTAACCTTGATTATCAGAGGTTGATCATTGACAGATTGGGATTGGATTCGTCCCTTGACTATGATCTTCAAAGGTTGCTCCTCTGGCGGATCTTCATTAATAGACTGTTCCTCGGTAGGTGATTGATCTTCAGCCATGTCTGATATCTCTTTCACATGTTCTTGTTTATAAAGCCTTGAATCAAAAAATAGGCTTCGACACCTTTGAAAGGATTGATATCAGCAAATTCAGTCTTCACAACTCCTTGGGAATCCACATACTTGAAGCATTGGTAGGGAGTTGAAGGTACAATATTATGCTCATGAATCCACGGTCTCCCCAAAAGGATATTATAGGAGACGTCTGAGTTGATAACATAGAAAGTTACCATGGTTCGAAGATCACCAATCTGAATCTGTAGACGAATCTTCCCCAATGGCTTGCTCTTGCCAGAGTTAAAACCGACTATCGTAGTACTAGTGTAAGTCAAATCACTAGTAGGGATCCTTAGGGGTCTTAGCATACTCTGAAGAATTATGCTAATTGAGGACCCGGGATCAATGTAAATCCTGTCAATTTCAGTGGATCCAATATACCCAGTGTAGCACAAAGGTCTGTCATGCTTGTTATGCTTCAACATCATATCTTCTTGTGTAAAGGTGATATTGGGAATTGCTTCCATCACACTATAACATTGTGGACATGACACTGGTATATTATCAGGAGTCTTGAGTTGAGCCAAGCATGAATCTGCTTGAAGTAAAGCTTCACTCAAAGTCTCTCTGCTTTCTCTAGAAAGGCGAAGCAACTCAAATATAGATAGTCTAGCCGGAGTATTGGCTAACTGAGCTAGAATATCAAATTTGTAAGGCTTCATCACTACCCCCTGACTGGAAGCAGACTTCAATGGAACGTCGAAGCATACTGCTTTCTGTTTTCCCTTTTCAACCACAGAAGGTTTAGCAGGAACAGAAGAGGATTGAGTTGGTAGTGTCTCCACTACGTCTTCAGCTTCTTTGGAGGATCCCTCATGGTCTTTATGGTACTCTTTTCTAGATCTTGTACCAGTAAAAGTTTCTTCCTCAGACTCAGGAGAAGGAAGTACCATATTACAGGATTTTGTCTTCCCTTTCTTAGCCTTCTTCTCGTGTGGATTGTTACGAGGAGCTTCAGAACCCAATCCAACAGTGGAATTTTGACTTTGAATCTATAAAGGAAGTCGTATTCCTTTATCATAATTCAAACCTTCTGCCTTTTGAAAGTCATAACCCATCTTCTTCATGAGATGAACAGATTGCTGACTATACAAGTGAGTGGGCAGCGGACTTTTAATAAGTGTCTCAACAGAAGAGGAAGAAGCAGGACTTTCTGTAACCACAGGAGAATGAAGAATAGATGTCTCTGTAGTTACGAGAGGAGAAGGATTCAGGATACGAGGAAAAAATCCCTGTCGGAGCTTTTTCATAAGCAGCAAAAACTTGTTGTGCCCGATATAAAGGAATACTATTCATGGCTAACCACTGCTGATGAGTAAGCTTGAGCTTGGTAGGAGGAGCTAGACTTGGAGGACAGATGTTCAGTCCTTTTAGTCTATCTTCTAAAGGAAGGCCATCCCATAGGTGATCCAAGTCATCATGATCTGGAATAACATGAGAAATTATGTTGCAGGTTCTGACTTTCTTGCCCTTCTTGGATTTTGAAGTTTTATCTTCATTTTCCAACTCAGGCACTAAGTCAGGATGTACCTACATGATTTCACCATTCTTTAGTGTAAGCGGCAGCAATCCTGCCTTTTCTTCTCTGGCAGGCGGGATATTCACGATCTTCATCGTCGCCTTCGGAATTAGGATAATTCCATCTGGGACTTGCTGTGGAGGAAAATCTTCGAACTGAAGAGAAACTATATTGGTCGTAACAGTATGGTCATCATTGGTTAAAGCAATATCACCACCATTTATCAGCTCTTGGATTTTCTTTTTCAAGACATAGCAAGCACTGGTAGGATGATTAATGTATCTATGATAGATACAATATTTGGGATTATCAGTCAGATTCACCTCATTAGGCCTCTTTGGTTCCGAAATCTGAAGTTTACCACTCTTCACCAGACATTGAAATATTCTTGGGATATCACTTTCGTCAAAAGAATATTCTTCCTTTGGCCTGGAAGATTCTTGATTGTTCGGCGTCGTTTTGTTCTTGGAAAGATTGACCATAAGAGTATCTTTTCCCCTCATATTACGATTGCCAGGATTATTACTAGGATTACTTTTCTTCCCTTTATCTTCTGAAGTAAAAATCATCCCATGCTCTCGAGCCAACCTACCATTGGTCTCGGTAGAAACTGCTGCTATAATAAACGAAGCCCAATCTGAGAATTGGGAACCCGTGAAAACAGCGATGGATGGTCGCAGATTCATCTTGCATGTATCAATCAACGCTGAATCTGGGATACCAGGAGGCATCTTTAAAGTAGCCTGTCGGAAACGTTCGATGAACGTCCGAGTATCTTCTTTCTCCTTTTGTTTAATTTCTATCAAGGAGGACATGTTCATGTCCATACCTCCATCATAGAAACGGGAGAGAAACATTGCCTTGAATTCGTCAAAAGACGAAATAGAATTATCGGGTAAACTACGATACCAGTCGTAAGCTGAACCTGTCAGGCACCCGATGAACACTCGAGTGAGAAGAGCATCATTTTTCTGCAAGTGTACAGTCATAATATCAAAATAATTGATATATTGACTGGGAGATGCTTTTCCATCGAACAAAACCATAGATTGTGGCTTGAATTTCGGTGGAAAGGGTACATCATTCCAATGAGGAGGATAAGGTTGCTTGATCCCTAACCTCTGGAGTTGATCTTTGTGCCTCAAAACTTCAAACTATGCTTTGAGCTCACGCACTGCTTGAATGGCTTCACTGGTTTGGGGAAGCACATTTGATTGAATGGTTGTTGGATGTACCGTAACCCCCACTAGAGGTGGTACATCTTCAGGAATGATGGGATCTGGAGATGCAGAATTCTGATTAACAGCCGGCTCTTGAGTATTCAAAGGTATTTCAGCCCCTTGACTATCTTGAGTTTGTGCTGCTACTGGTACTGGTGTTATTACCGTCGGCTGAGCAGTTTGCTGATTCAAAATTATCTGATGCATACTTTGCACCATGTTAAGCATATCTTTCAGCGATTGCTCAACGGCAGTGAGACGTTGTTCTGTATTAGCAGATGACGTCTCTGGTTCATCTCCAACAGCGTAGGATTCAACCTCTCTTGAAGATACGGAAGGATTTGTATATAAGTATGAATCCACACTATCGGTATCAGACTCAAAAGATTGAGTACCCCCAGCTTCTGAATCAGAAGTCTGCAATTGCCTTTGTCTTCTTGATCGAGTATTCTGATATACTCCTTCAAAGGAATCAAGAAGTCTGTTGAACTGTTGTTGACCTGGAGTTTGGGACATGTTCTGTCTCGGACGTCGTCCTCTGTTAGTATGCGACGCCATGTTGACTGATGCATACGACAGCTCATGTTCTTGGTCTTCAGCTTGACGTTGAGGCGGATTAAAACTTAATCGATCAAAAACTGACCGTTTTGAAGCCGAACAACAACAGTTGATCACAACCTGGTGATAATCATAATGATGTTTTTCTTGGAGAAATATCACCGGAGATTGTCTATTCTTACGCTTTTGTATTAACAATTCACGTAAGTAAGAAGGAGTGGAGGGAGTATTCTTCTTTATCACATTAGGGGTAGAAAAACGTTTAGTACCCTGTGTATAAAGAAGATTACTGGCAGCATTCGCAGAACCAAATTGTACATTTCTACGCGCTTGGAGTTGTGTGCGTAAATCTTGAGATTTTTGAGCACGAAGGACTCCATCTTCATGGCGCGTAATTTGCAAGTTTGGTACTTTGCGTAAAGCAGTATAAGAAGGTTGTTGGTGTAGGACATAAGTTTTACCAACAACATTTTTACGCTATATGCGTTTAGGTACATTCACATTAGATGTGCTAACATCGTTGTGAATTTTATCTACATTGTTACAGACAGGAGACTTACCTTTACGCGCAAAACGTAAAAATTGATTATCTACCACGTCACAGACGGAAGATTTTGTTTTACGCGAGTAGCGTAATTTGTGTGTGTCTACCACGTCACAGACGGAAGACTTATTTTTACACTCATAAGCATTAGAATCTGCCACATTACAAATGGAAGACTCATTCTTATGCCTTGAGCGTAAAACTTGGTTTTTACCCAGTGGGCGTAAAACCTGGTTCTTACGCAGTCACAGACGGGAGACAAATTGTCACACTTAGAGAGCGACGCCGAAGTAAGGACTGCCACGTTATGAACGGGAGCCCCTACGACAGGAGAGGGAAGAATTCCCTTGTTATCAGAAGCAACAGAGAGATCAGCAGCTACTTTAGACTTAGGGATCCAAACTTTTCGTGCTTTGCGAGACTTTTGAACATTGGAGCAGCGAGAACCCCCCCAGTTCGGAGCATTTCTTCGTAGGCAGTCTGGTCGAAGTGTACAACCAGAGTTCTTGGTCGAACCGACCGAAACATCATCATATTGAGCAATTGCCTCCTCGTCAGAGGAGAAGGTCTGCCCCAGCAGAGTCGCCATTTTTGTTTCACTTAACAAAATGCCTTGGAGAAATTGGTTTTTGAAAATAAAACGAGAAAAAGTACAAGAAGTACAATTTTGATTCTTGGAAAGTATTACTATGGAAGTCTGATTCGTAAATGATCACTTTGTTCCTTGGACCATATGATGATGATGAAGATCACTGCTTGAAGTAGAACAACTGGAAGAACTAAGTCACCAGAAAGGTATTGACGCACTTGGGCACTGATGGCGAGGCCGAATGCTTTCCTGCTTTGCTTCACTCTGTTCTGAAAGAAAAGTTGAAAAAGAATGCTCTGGAGAATCAAAATCTCTAAGTTCTGATCTCTGTATTCTCTCCTCTCTCTGTTGTCTTCCCTCTGTCATGAGAAAAATAAGTCTATTTATAGACTTGGGCTCTTGTGCGTAAAAACTCAGAAAAAGTTCCATCTTTACGCTAACAACTGACATCCATGATCGAAGCCATCCTCTGCATATGTTGACGTGTGTCCCATCACTTCAGTAAGAATAGGATGCATGTACACAAGTTCTTCGAGAAGAATGGCATGAAAGCCACGTAAGCAAACCACGTTCCAAACTGGTAGAGGAGAATAGGGCATAAAAATAGCCCCAATGTACTCTGAGCGTAAAGCAGTAGATTTGGCGTAAAATAGCCCTGTCATAGACTTCCCGCGTAAAGTGGTTATTAAATAACCTTGAGCGTAAAAGCATCTCAAATAGACTTTACGCACACGTCGACTGTTGAGCGTAAAGGCTCGTATAATCTTCGTGCGTAAAAGAAGCCGTAGTGTGAGCGCAAAGTAGCTCAATCCACACACTAAACGACAACATTGGTCTCTGTGTAAAAAAAAAATCCCTTTGTGATATATGCCATCATTAATATCTCCATGTCAGAGTTTGCATTAAATGCGAGATTTGACAGCTTTGTCCAGCGTAAAAGTGGCTGATCTGTCCTTGGCGTAAAACCATGGGTGTAGACCCGAGCGTAAAATGATCAGCCTGCTTAGGCGTAAAGCCTTTAGCCTAGTCTTGGGCGTAAAGAGATTACCCGCTCTGCTTGGCGTAAAACAGATCACTTATGAATGAGATGACTCTTTCTTTGAAGCACTTTTTACGCTCCTATACACCTTCTGCAAGAAGCTAGGACATTTATGGAATAAGTGCAGGAAGAGGCTCGGCAAGTGCCTACTTTGTGGTACAGCAGAGCATCAGTTGAGGGATTGTTGCATGGCTGCGGGACGTACAACTCAGGGAGCCGGAGCCAAGGCTCCGGTAGTGCAGCAGAAAGGACTATTGTCGACCCAGCAGCAGAAGTTTACTCAGCACCAGCAGCAGACTAGAGAAGGTCAGCAGGGGCGAGCTTTCGCCATAGCAGCTGAGGAGTCCGAGCCAGTAGGAGATCTTATAGCAGGTTCTATTCTTATCGACTCTTTTCCTGCATTCATATTATTTGATTCGGGTGCTTCCCATAGCTTTGTGTCTGTATCATTTGTTGTTAGACACCAGCTTTTTTCTAAACTATTGCCTAGGACTTGCAAGATCATGACTGGGGGTGGTATTATCCTCGTCTATGATGTTTGCAAGGATCGGAGAGTAGTTTTGGGAGGCTGCGAATTGGATGTGAGTCTGCTCGTAATGCCATTACCGAACTACGATATTGTACTCGGTATGGATTGGTTGAGCAGGCACCATGCCAGTGTAGATTGTCGAGGTGGTAGAGTTCTTTTCAGAGTGCCAGGAGAGCCAGAGTTCGAATTCACCAGGCGGAAGGCAGAGAAGAGCAGCAAAGTTTTCTGCAGAGTTTCAGCAGAGGAGCAGAGCGTGCCACATCTATTGATAGCTGAGTTTATGGATGTATTTTCGGAGGAGTTGCTAGGGTTACCTCCGGACAGAGATGTGGAGTTCTCTACAGACTTGGTGCCCAACGCAGAGCCGATATCTCAGCACTTCTTTAGAGTGACCAACAGCGAGCTTGTGGAGTTGAAGAAGCAGGTGGATGAGTTATAGGACAAAGGCTTCATCCGATCGAGTTTTTCTCCGTGGGGTGCGCCAGTACTCTTTGTACCGAAGAAGGATGGGTCGGTACGGATGTGTATCGACTACAGGGCACTCAACAACCTCACGATCAAGAATAAGTACCCGCTGCCGAAGATTGATGATCTGTTCGATCAGTTGAGCGGAGCGAAGGTATTCTCTAAAATTGATCTGAGGTCAGGTTATCATCAGGTGAAGATGAAGAAGGAGGATATTTTGAAGATAGCTTTCAGGACACTGTATGGCCAGTTTGAGTTCATGGTGATGCCGTTTGGGTTAACTACCGTCCCAGCGGTGTTCATGAACTTGATGAACAAGGTGTTCCACCAGTACTTGGACAAGTTCATGGTGGTGTTCATCGACGACATCTTGGTGTATTCGAAGACCCCAGAGGAGCATGAGGTGCATTTGAGAGTGGTTCTGGAGACTCTCAGGAAGGAGCAGCTTTACGGCAAGCTCTCAAAGTGTGAGTTCTTCTTGGATCGAGTTGATTTCCTAGGTCACGTTGTGACCGAAGATGGGATCTCAGACGACCAGAAGAAGATCAGAGCAGTTGAGGCATGGGCAGCACCGAGTTTAGTTGCAGAGATCATGAGCTTTCTGGGATTGGCAGGATACTACAGGAGGTTTGTTCAGGATTTCTTCCGGATTGCAGAGCCATTGACTAGGCTGACCCGGAAGGACGCAGAATTTATCTGGTCAAAGGAGTGTCAGGTTGCTTTTGATGAGTTGAAGAAGCGACTGACAATAGCCCCGATTTTAACATTGCCATCAGGATCTGGCGGGTTTACTATTTACAGTAATGCCTCAGGGAAGGGTTTGGGTTGTGTCTTGCAGCAGCATGGGAAGGTGAATGCCTATGCATCCAGGCAATTACGTCCACATGAGAAGAACTACCCTACCCATGATTTGGAGTTGGCGACAATTATCTTTGCTCTTAAGTTATAGAAGCACTATCTATACGGAGAGCGTGTGGAGATCTTCACAGACCACAAGAGCTTGAAGTATGTGTTTACACAGAAAGAGCTCAACATGAGGCAGCGCAGGTGGTTGGAGTTAATGAAAGACTTTGACATTTCATTGTAATATCATCCAGGGAAGGTCAACGTGGTTGCCGATGCCTTGAGTAGGTATCCGATAGCTATGTGTTTGACGATGGATCGTCACTTGTTAGCAGATTTAGAGAGCTTGGGGATCGAGGTGATCGTGCCAGGAGTTCAGATACAGATGTGGGGCCTTCAAATTCAGTCAGACTTGATGGAGAGGATCAAGTCAGCTCAGTTCGATGATGTTACGCTACGGTGTATCCGAGAGTAGGTTCGAGCAGGATTGGTGGATGATGAGTTTGTCATTGCAGAGGATGGCGCATTGAGGCACGGTTCCAGACTGTGTGGGTATAGCGGAGAGCTTCGGGAGCAGGTTATGCAGAAGGCCAATCGTTTTCAGTACTCTATACATCGAGGAGCCAACAAGATGTATAGAGATTTGAAGGAGCATGTATGGTTGTATGGGATGAAGCAGGAAATAGTACGCTTCGTAGCCAGGTGTTTAGTCTGTCAGCAGGTTAAGGCAGAGAGGCAGAGACCAGCAGTACTGTTGCAGCCATTGTCCATTCTGGAGTGGAAGTGGGAGAACATCACGATGGATTTTGTTTCTGGATTGCTGCGTACACCAGGAGGGAAAGATGCGATTTGGGTCATCGTAGACAGGTTGACCAAATTATTCCACTTTTTGCCATTTAAAGTGGGTACGTCTACGGAGAAGCTAGCAGAGACGTATATGCGGCAGATTGTCAGGATACACGGAGTTCCGGTGAGCATTGTCTCGGATCGGGATAGTCGCTTTACTTCCCATTTTTGGCGGAGTCTGCAGACTAGTTTGGGCACTCAGCTCAAGTTCAGTACTGCATACCACCCTCAGACGGACGGACAGTCAGAGAGGACTATTCAGACACTCGAGGACATACTGTGGACCTGTGTTCTAGATTTTGAAGGATCTTGGGAGGATCACCTGTACTTGGTGGAGTTTAGATACAACAACAGTTTTCAGGCCAGCATTAGGATGTCACCATTCGAGGCACTGTACGGGCGTAGATGTCATACACCCTTGTCTTGGGATGACGTTGGAGAGCGAGCTTTATTGGGACCTGAGATGGTTGTTGACGCAGCCGAGAAGGTGAAGCTCATCAGAGATCGACTTCGCATGGCGCAGGACAGACAACGACATTGGACCGATAGCCACTGGAGAACTTTGCAGTTTGAGGTACAGCTTAGACTTAGGATTAGAATCTTGTTTGCTTTGTGATTTTTGTTTAATCATGTGATTGTTATAGTTAAGTTGAGACCATGTTTGTGATAGAACTGGGGATTCCCAGGACCCTTCCTTTGGTGTGCGTATTGATCGATAGAAAGTTAAACAGATCTAATACGTGTTCTAACCCTTCATAGGCGGAAACTAGGGTTCACGAATTATACCTGCGGCGGAAAAGAGACAAGTAATTCCTAGAAATCTCGAGCGGACGACCCCAAGATCTTTTATACGTATTCCTTCCTCGAGTTGGACGTCGTGTGGGCAACGATCTCCCAATCTTTTCTTCTCCTTGGCTGCCCTCTCTTTCTCTCCTTACGTGAATCACGAATTTAGAGAAATTTTTAGATTTCTGATCAGTAATCTGGCGGCCAGAGAATAGAGGATATATATAGGCTACGGCAGGGACCATGAGGAGAAATTAGGGTTAGACCTCCTAACAGATCTGGATATCCCGTGTTCAGCCCGAACACACAATCCAGGCCCATTAACAATAGCTTGGTCCACTAATGAGCTATTGTTGCACTACGTCCCTAATCCCAAATTATGTTTGTGGGCTCCTTTTATTATATGCTAGTTTGGCTCCCCATGTTAAGATATCGTATGTCCGTCGATCAAATTAAGTTACTGACAACTATATTGATTCGACATCTTTTATCCTTAAGTAGTACCGCTCAACTTTATTTGTCATGTCGAATATAATCCACCTGCAGGGTTTACATGACAATCCTTATGAGCTCCTTAAGAGGACATCATCAACCCGATGTATCGGGACATAGATTCCATTTATAATCAATATCCCATCATACATACAATGTTGTTACCCAATTCATAGAGGTTGTTGATCCATAATGAATCTCACTCTTTTATGAGTCAAAGTAATGCACACTGCATATACATGTCCGTTATTATATCCGGATTAAGAGCACAAGCATCCATAATAACAGAGGTGTTTGTTCTCTTATGTAGTCAGTACAAAGAGAACAACCTCAAGTGGTCCTGTTCAATACACACAAAGTGTACTAGTGTAAACCTATAGTCAAGATAGACTAATACCAGATTATACTACAACCTTTCCAATAGATTGTCCAAGTCCATCTAGGTTGTGAACTATTTATATACTCCATTGAAAACTGATAATATGATCTTCTGTGTGACACCACACACCATATTATCTACAATATAGAATATCAGACATTTGCATTAACACTTGCAACAAATACAATATGCAAACATTTGCCCATACGATTCTCATTCAAAATTTAAGGAAATAAGGTTACTACAAAAGTGATGCTTTTAGTATATAACCCTAACAGTTTGTGCTAGGTTGGAGATCTGGTGTTCTTGAGGATATCTCCGACGCGTGGTACTATTCGCTTCGGTGGAGGTGGAAAGCTTAGTCCGCGTTTCATCGGACCTTTCGTTATTAGCGAAAGAGTCGGTGACATGTCATACAGACTGGACTTGCCCCCTGCATTAGAGGGAGTCCACAATGTATTAAATGTGTCACAGTTGAGACGGTATGTGGCAGATCCCAGCCATGTACTGGATCATTCCGAGATCGAGGTGGGCCCTACTCTCAGTTATCCAGAGTAGCCTGTAGAGATTCTGGATCGATGGGAGAAGGTGCTGAGGAACCAGACGATATCCTTAGTTCATGTAGCTTGGAGGCATCACTCTCCAGGTGAGTCTACCTGGGAGAGGGAGGATGAGATGCGCGAGCAATACCCTTATCTTTTTCAGTCTTGAGGTATGATTTTTCTATCCTTCTCATGCATTCAGTTTTGTCTTTAATTTCGAGAACGAAATTATTTTAAGGAGGGTAGATTTGTCACACCTACATTTTTAATTTAGGGGTATTTTAGTTATTGTGTATTTATTTGAATTTTCTTATTAAATTATAAATTAATGTGATGCTTTGTAACTTGATTGGTGTTTGAGTAGCATAAGGTGGTTTGACCTTAGTTACCCTTCGTTAAGAGCCTAATATGATAATTAGAATTATTTGTTGACCTATAGAATTAATTTCAGAATTTATTCCATATTTGGCTGTGAATTAATGATTTAAAGTCATTTTTACATAGGCCTTTTTAACCCTTTTTGACATGGGCCTTTTAGCAACTCATGGAGTGCTTGGCCCATGTGCAAACCCTAACCCTAATACCCCCTACCTTGGCCGGCCACTATCAGCCCCCCATCTCTCATTTGTAAAATATTAGCCTCCATAGAGCAAACCCTAATTTCCTTTCCTCCAAAAACTCTAGATTTCTCATCCGGAGTCCGTTTCACCTCAAATAAATTCCGTTGCACTCGTTGGGAATATGAGGACTTGCTGGAGTACTGCTAGCAAGCAGGAGGAGGCATTTGCTCAGGAGAAATCGGCCGACAAAGCGCTCGGGAATTCCTTTTATTGAGATTCCGACTCTCAATAGGTAAATCCCGATCTACCTTTGTTTCTCCTGAATTTTCTTTATTATTGCATCCATATAGGCACCCTTGATATGTGTATGAAGTTTGGTAGGATTTTGGTTTCGTTTGATAGCGGTATCGGACATGTATCGGTCTCACGTTGCACGTGTTCGGTAAAATGCCACTTAGAATTGAAAAGTATTAATTTTTTATTACGTTTTCACAAATTCCTTCCTAATATGATTTGTAACAACTTTCGTGAAGACGGATCGAAAATTGACACAATTTTGGCATCCGAACGGACACGGACGCGCGTGCACTAGATCCCGCGCACTGTCCCGTGCACGCACTGCTGTCTTTGCGTCATAACTCGACGCACAGAGCTCCGTCTCGCATGAAATTTTATGAGCAAGTAGGGGCTACCTCTGCCCACATGCCTGTAAATTTCACGACATTTTGTCGAGCGAGCGAGGAGAAATCCGTCGTGCACTGGTCGGCTGAACTGTGCACTCAGGCCAGAATTCGCCGCTGA
The DNA here is from genome assembly GCA_029216955.1 of Iris pallida. Classification (NCBI taxonomy): domain Eukaryota; kingdom Viridiplantae; phylum Streptophyta; class Magnoliopsida; order Asparagales; family Iridaceae; genus Iris; species Iris pallida. Next base: position 10,994,801 of record JANAVB010034420.1, read on the forward strand.
CACGGCCTTCGTACG